>BLSH010001186.1:0-49208 GCA_018402905.1 Glandirana rugosa | reverse complement strand
GGGGGGATTCTTTTTTATTTCTTTTATATCAGTAACATGATAGCATAATTTTAATCATGCTACAACAAACCAAACATGATGTTAACCAATTAGATGACTGAATATTATCAGAAAAATGTGTAGAAAAAAGAAATGTATTACAAAGTGTGATAGACTAGGTTTTTAAAACTGTACAGTGAGATACACCAGATGACCCCTGAAACATTTCAGTATTGTTAATTATGTTGCATGGAAGAATATATCTTTCCACAAAATGTTATAGCATGCATGTTATTTTTCAAAATTACAGTCATGAACACACAAATACAATTAATGTCTGACTGCAACATTAATCATATTAATTAATGTATTTTTTCAATTTCAATTGACTTTTAACATATCTCCACAACAGATCACTGTTTTTCGTATGGGATCAGAAGGTCAGCAAGATATTGAAATGGCAATCTTAACAGCTCTTTTAAAAGGTACATAGGACAAATGTATTGCTGTGTTTCTCATAGACTGATTATATTTGGACATGGCTAGGTGGTTTATTTCAATAACTCTTACTTTTACTTGAAGTAGAATTCCACCTTCAACCTAACTAGTCTTAAAAATGTCCCCTCTCACCTCCTAAGACCTATGCTGACTAACCTGTGTAAATATAAATGTATACTTAACTATTCTCAGCCTGCTCCGGTCCAGTCACATGATTTCCTGTGTCAGCTAGTGGCGGTTGCAAGGGAGAGAAGGGGACACTTCAGTGTTGGCTGGTGCTCAATAATTTGGGGGGGGGCAGAAAACCAACGCCAACCCTCAGCGGGAGACGAGGCCTCCCCCAGGGGAGATGGACATGAATGTGGGGAACTCTGGAAACACCCTCAACACCCCCTTCCCAAGGGAGACAGGTGGGCTCCTTTCCATAGGAGGCAGATGTCCTGCCTGGCATGACTCCGATCTTCCCTCCTCCGCCCTCCCCTGTCTGAGCCAGGGAGTGCTGGATGCTGGATGGCTGAGCCGCTGCGGGTGAGCCATCCCTGGAGTCACAGTGGCAGCTGGAGGGTCCGATGGTCGGTCGGGCTTCCCTTGTGTCTCCTCCGGCCATGAGTCTCCTCCCTCCTCCCCCTAGGCCAATAGGATCGCTTCTCCTTTTGGCCACAACCCACTTCCTGATTGGCTGGGAGGAGAATCAGTGTGACAATAGCGAATATTCATTCATTATTGTCACACAACTGGGTGGGCTCAGGGCTCTGTGCCCCGAGCCCCCCATTTTTGAAGCCTTTTAGAGCCTCAGGCTCTAATCACATGCTTCAAAAAAAAATCCCCCATTGGAATCCATGTGTCTGGCGCCCTGCATGTAGACGCATTGATGGGGGGCGGCGCCCATCCACCCCTAATGGACGGGCCACCACTGGAACACTTGATAATGGCTTGAAAAGCCTGGGATTGATCCATAGGCTCTCATGTCCCAGCCGTTCCCGGAGCTCCCTTATCTCCCTTTAGCCAACACTGACCAACACAGAGAGGCCGGGTCACGTGAATGGACTAGAGGGGGCTGAAATAGGTAAGTGCGTTTTTACACAGGCTAGTCAGCATAGGCGTTAGGAGAAGGAGAGGACATTTTTAGGCTGGAAATCTACTTTAAGGCCTCATGCACATTGAGGCTGATAAACGGACGTTCAGGGCATTTGGATGTTTTTTTCCAGCTGCCCCTGAACTCATTTAATGTTATCTTATCAGTCCATGTACACAGGGTCGTTTAAGGTTGTTTCCAGGCAGTTGAGTTTAGAGGCTTTTTTTAGAATGCAAAAAAATGGGCTCAGACGCCATTTAAGAGGCATTTGAAATGCCAAACAGCTTGTAAACACCACTAAATGTGCCTAAACGCAGTAACTCATGTCTAGGACCGTTTGGTTTACAGACGTTTCTATTTAAAAAAGAAAAATTATAATTTGTTTTTTCAAAAACGCTCCTAGACGCGAACGCAGCTAAACGTGACATGCAAAACGCAGGAAAATGGGTGTTTTATACGCCGGCTTCTAGCTGTCAAAAAAATCGTTCAGGGGAGGTTGAAAAAGTGTCCCGTGTGCATGAAGCCTAAGCCAAACTTACATAAAACCTATCCATCCTCAAAGTACATAATGTTATCATTTTCTTTGGTTCATTCCACAATATCCAGTAGCTATTCATACAGTAAGGCTGCATTCCATAAATATGTCTGCCTATAATTTCTCAGCATTTCCAGTTTGGTGCACTGGATACTTAAGCAGCTTGTGCATACAAAAGGGACATAGATAGGTAATCAATAATGCTTTCAAAGTTGATGATTTAACTGTGCTGTCATGCAAATTTACTCGGAAAAGAAGAAAGGACTTCCATTGCAACACAAAAAATATCGCATTAGTATACTACCTAACCCATTCTTCTTAAAGGTGGCTATATACAGGATGAGGCTGACTGTCACAAAATGGCACTTTGTTGCAAAAAATTTTAAAAGTGAACAATATAGCAAAGAACAAAAGAAAATTTCCAGGGACCTGACAGCCTTGAGATTTCCTTCCAATTCTCTATTCATGAGGGATTAACAGAGATAATCCAATACTCCCCTTTACTTCTTCATAAACTGTTATTGGTACATTCATGGACATATTGAATGAAACCCATGTGAAGGCAATACAAGCCGTTCAGGAACTTCCATTTTGGACATATGCCCTCCAAACACAATGGGATTGCTAAATAATTTATAAAATTGTTTATATTTTTCAGCAGTTTCTGTCTGTATATGATTAGCTTTTCTTATGCCTTTTCATGGTGCAGATAATACTCTGAACAATAGAAAAAAAATGTTATCTTTTATTTTTTTTTTTACAAGGTACAAATGCCTCTGCGCCAGACCAGCTTAGTTTAGCATTAGCCTGGAATCGAGTCGATATTGCACGCAGCCAAATTTTTGTTTTTGGACACCAATGGCCGGTAAGGTTTGTTTTTTAATCTTGTGAGAAAGCTAGTCATTAATTATGTGTATGTATGTCTGTGTACATCCAGAGAAGCATTTAAAAAGCAACATTTTTTCAAATCCAGAATAAGATGTGTTAATAAAATGTATTTATTTTAATAATTTACTTTTCAAGACTCGCTCCTTTGTCTAGTGATTATTAAAATATAGTTGAAATCATGTTTACTTTCTGTAGAGCTTGTGAGATATGGTGGATAAGAATAGAATATTTAAGGGTTTTTTATGATTTGAAAAATTTTACTTGTTCATATATAAATATGCAGTCCTGCCATTCAGAACACCGGGCAAAGAAATGTCAACCATAATTTCACTGTCAGCACTCTCTACTAATGAAATGTTACATTTACACAAACCTTATGGCAATTTAGGAGCATATTGTATTTGCTGGGACTAAAATATACTTCCCATTATTAATATAAATAGAGATAGAATGTGTACCAATAAGTGATCAATTTTCTAAACCGTGTTTGCTTTACAGCCTTCAATGGTAGTTTTCCCTAATATCAAATACAATAATAATCTTCCAAATGTTTTAATTTATATTGTGATGCCAGCCTTTAGGAAGCCTTACAACAGCTGATGGGTCCGCCCAGGAAAAAGAAAAGCGATCACCTGCACCTCAAGCTAAAGGACCAAGAGGGAAGGGCAAGGGCAAAAAGAAAGGAAAAGGCAAAGAGGAGCCCGAAGAAGAGACTGACCCCAGGAAAATTGAGCTTCTGAATTGGGTACTTTTTTACATTTAATTTGTTAATTTTCTCTACTTTACAAAAACACTTTGTAGTTTGAGAAATTATTTTTTCCAGATTTATGTAAAGGTTATTCAATCATTTTTTTTTAGCTTTTAGTACATTAATAGCGGCCTCTGTCCAACTCTCTGAATGCTTTGTATTGACATCAAAGTCATAAATTGCTACCTATCATTGCATTTTTGAGAATATCTCTACATACAATGAACTATACCTAATAGAAACTAGTATTAGTGCCATTGGTTAATTGTTGTGTTTCATTGCATTTTATATATATATATATATATATATATATATATATATATATACACTGTAAAAGTATAAAATATTAATATATATTGGTGTAGGAAGGAATTAAGGTAGAATTTTACATTTGATGATGGCGTGACATGCTGAGATTTGCTTATGTAGGTTCTATTTGACCTAAAGTATAGGTTGACCTAAAGCATAGTGTGGGACATTTATTAGTAGGAAGCCCTGGAGCAAAAATTGAGGGGCCTGTGTTGAGCAGCTACTGATGCGCACATTGAGGGAGGATGGTAGGGTCTGTTTTCCATGGAGCAGCCAACAGCAGATGGTACTGTGAGACAATGAGCCATACACCAATACAATTTTGTTCAAAAATTTTCATTTTCAAGAATGTTCGATTTTCTAATGGTTAGTGGGGTCAAATTGATAATTGTTGTCTACAGCAGTGATGGAAAAACTGAAAGGAGCAGGATAGAAATTTTTCTCAAACAAACAAAATTTTAACTGTGAACTGTCTGTCTGTGGAACTGTCTGTGCAAGCTCCTGTTGCTTGTTCCTTTAGGTTCATTTTATCTGTTGCTTCAAGAGAGATCCTACCTGACCATCTGATCAAAATGTTGAACTTCTGTTAGTTGTTGTATGTGTATATTTAAGAGGTTTTTCTGCAGCATTAGGTAAATAAATAAAAAAATCTTAATTTAATTATATCTGTGCATGGACAGTAGGGATGTATTAATACCGGTGTTTTACCGACAAGTTACACCTGAGAGAGATCTAGCTGTTGACCACTCTATGCAATACAGGAAAAGCTGGAGTAACATTTTTATAATGTTTTGTAACTTTTCAAAGGTGAATTCCCTAGAACAAGCAATGATGGATGCCCTGGTTCTAGATCGGGTGGATTTTGTAAAGCTTTTAATTGAGAATGGTGTTAACATGCAGAGGTTTCTCACTATTCCAAGATTAGAAGAATTGTACAATACAGTAAGTAATGTAAACCAATGTTTGGACACTGAAAGACAAATCATACAGAAAATATATATTGTTTTCATTTAAATACATACATTGCAAATTGAGCCTGGTATAATGCAGGCCATTGTGTTCATTGGTTAATGCTCTTCTCTTTACAGAACTGGTACTAAGGGAAGGACTTGAAAGACACCGATACAGCCAGGTAGTATAAAATTAGCAAACATTTATTAAATACAAAGTTAGAAACAATATTCAAAACAATTCATACAGACAAATACAATGGAAAGAGTAAAAATTATGAAATCTCCATTCATCAAAGGAGCATTGGAGTCTTCATCAGGGGGGTTGTTTTTACAATGCAATGAATAGATTTCTATAAAATAAAAATCAATTAATAGTAGGCAATAACACATATGTGCATTGTACTTATAACATATTATCCATTAGGGTGTAACTTGCAATATCTGGGTTAAAAACATAGCATGTGCGCACACAATGGCACCTCCGGGTGATCCACAGACCAAAGAGCAGTTCAAGGGACCATAACCTAATATAATATAAGCTGTGAATGATTATCTAGCACTGAACACATAAGGCTAGAACATGCTACTAATGATACATCACATAGCATAATATATAGTATATGAATAAGCAATCTGCATATGAACTAGTTAAAATGTACAGGACAGCCACAGACACTTACTGAACAATTGATCCAAAAAGCATCTATCCATCCGTATGGAGGGTTAGAGTGTATGAAACCATATTACTGGAAAAAGGGAAGTGCCAGTAAGCCAAGCCAGGAAAAATTCTTGTGAATCACAAAAAATGGATTGAAATCTATTTATTGCACTGTAAAAGCACCCCTTATTTGAAATCTATTCACTGCATTGTAAAAACAACCCCCTGATTAGAAATCTATTCACTGCATTGTAAAAACAACCCCCGATGAAGACTCAGAGAGTTGAAACATGTTGGAGTCCAATGCTCCTTTGATGAATGGAGATTTTGTCATTTTCACTCTTTCCATTGTATTTGTCTGTATGAATTGTTTTGAATCTTGTTTATACATTTGTATTTAATTAACATTTGCCAGTTTTATACTACCTGGCTGTATTGGTGCCTTTAAAGTCCTTTCCATAGTATCAGTTCTGTATTCTGTTTCAGAATGTGGCACTATTTCATCGGGTAATCTTGCTCCTCTGTTTTTCCAAACCCATTGTAACCTTAGCCATACACACACAGGAGCATGAATTATCATAAGCACATAAATATATTAGCAAAAGTTCCATTACTAATAGGCACACGATGACAGAAATGTATTGTAATATTTTAAAAAAGGGGTCTCCAACAAATTACTATGTTACATTAGGTTGAATTCAACAACAACATGGTCAACAGCATTAGCAGGATCAACAGCATGTTCCCCCCTCTTGAACCATTCCAGGCCATGTGTTCTCAACATGGGAGGTTGCTCTGCCAGAGGAATCACTGGCAGAGCACATTGAGCCCATGTCAATGAGGGCAAGGGCCTCTTCCACACAACCCTGACATGGTGGTTGTGGGGGTCTGTAAGTGAAGGGCTTATCGGAAACTGGCACCCAAACAGCCAAGGTTCAGTCTGAACTTGTTTGTGTTTGGACCGAACCTTATTCCTATTCAGGACCATCATGTTATACCCCCTTCATCACCAAGTCATTTTTCAGTTTTTAGTGTAGTGATAATTTTCTGATAATTACTCGATCATGCAACAGCCAAATTCATTTCATATAATTTTTGAGACAAGTTGAGCTTTCTTTTACTGTTTTACCCCCAAATGACCCCTTTTTGGAAATTAGACATCCCAAGGTGATCTAATTCTAAGTCTTCCATTCTTCTTGGCAAAAAAAGTTGAAAGGATAAAAAGCCAAAAGGTTGAAATTGCATTGCACTAAAAATGTATTGTGTGCAATGACTAGATATCATGGATAAGGTAAAAACACTTTAACCCCCCCCCCCCAAAAAAACAGCCCTGGTGGTGAATGTACCCCCAAAACATCTCCACAATCATTGGTGGTCTGTGGCATTTAAAAAAAACCCATCCCCTTACCCATCATCGGTGGTCACTTTAAATTCCCCCAAAACAAACCTACAACATTGTTTATCAGTGTCCCCTTATACACTCCCCCTTACCCCACACTTGACTTCAGCTTTCCTCTGCTGCATCTAGATGATTTACTAAATAGATTTATACAATAAATCCTCATCTTTCCCCTTCACTTGTTGTAAGAACAATGGGAGAGCTAATTGCTGTGACTGGTCATCAAAGTAATCACATGGTACAAAGCAACTCCAATCACCTCTGTGCCTGTTGCAGATGCCCCCCCCCCCCCCCGGTCTAACAATGGATTTGTGTGAAACAAAAGGATGTATGGGTAAGTCCACCTGTCCAAGTAGTTACAATGGGCAGGTGCACTTTAATCCTTCTGCACAAGACATATTTACTTTTTCTCAATCTCTTGCTGCGTGCTCAGTTTAGTCACCAGGAAGGGGAAAGGCATCTATGTGTTAGCTTCAAACCATCTAAAATTCCACATCAAGTAGGCTTACCAGTCATAATTGGTACTATTCATCTATGGTATTGTAGGACAATGAGCTTCTATGTATCACCTTTATATAAATCTACACATTTCAAAAATATTTTTTAAAAGAAATCTGTGACCCCATAGTGTGTGTTCCCAACCACTGATTATCGTTTTCTGTTTCAGAGACTGGGTCCACCAAATACACTACATTATCTTGTAAGAGATGTAAAAAAGGTAAATGATTTATTCAATGCAAAATCTATGAAATGTAATGAACTTCAAAAATAATTATTAGGCCTTACGGCCATAAGGCCCCTTTCACACTTGTGCGACTTATCCTGTGACTTTAGACCGCAAAGTCGCATGACAAGTCGTTCCCCATGATTTCCAATGACAACCATTCATATATGTACGACTTCAAGTCAAAGTAGTTCCTGCACTACTTTGGTCTGATTTTCATGCAAATTGAGGTCCATAGACCTCAAGTTTGCACAGGCATTCCCTGAAATCACGGGAAATCGCGTTGAAATCGCATCAAAATCGCATCAAAACTGCAAGACTTTCAAGTCACGGCAGTGTGAAAGGGGCCTTAGTGAAAAAACAGATTTTATTATCAGCTTCTGGTATTTAGTTACTTTCCACAGAACATATGAACTGTGTATCACTATTATATTTTATTATATCACTATGATAGATAGATAGATAGATAGATAGATAGAAGATAGATAGATAGATAGATAGATAGATAGATAGATAGATAGATAGATAGATAGATAGATAGATAGATAGAAGATAGATAGATAGATAACAATCAACAATATTTTATCTAGAGTGCAATGTTTACAGACAAAAGTAGGCAATCAGATCTATTTATCTTGTCACTACGTGAAAGGAATGATGATATACAAAGTGAACACCTACATTTAGTTAAATTTCATTTTACTAGAGTAGTGAAATATAATTTACAATAGGATTAATCTGATCACTATAGTTTGCTTTATGGAAGTTACAATGTTTTACACTCTGGGCAAAGTTTGTGTATGTATACATACATAGTGTATACATAACTTTTTTTTCAGTTTTGGATAGAGTAGTGAATGGCTAAAACCGCTACTAGCTTATTCAGGAAGTTGGAGGAAATCTCCTTCATTTTCTTTCTCAATGACAAATGTCATCAGGACAGAGCTATGGATACATTTTGGCAATGGGAATACTATGTATAGTAATATAAACTTGACAGGAGGTCTAACCTTCCCCCACTCTATCCAAAAGTAACAAAAACATTTTTTGCTTTACCACTTTAAGAAATATGCCTTGACATCTATAAAAGGAACACAACCTACTTGCACAGGGTTTTCCAAACACATCTGTTGTACACTAATACACCGCATCAGTGGTTGCTGGTGATTTTTTTGGGGGGGCAAACAAACACCCCCCCCCCCAGCAGCACCCTCCCGCTGTTTGCCGGTCGGTCCGGGCTCCCGGTACTAAGAGGCTGTGTGTGCTTCGATCACCTCCCATCTACACACCTGGACTGACAGCCAGCCTCTAGGAATTGCTGCTGGAGGAATAAGGGAGACGAGTCCAGCCGATCTATGACACCCGACACCAGCACAGGGACACTGCACAATGCACAGGCTGTTGACCTCCCGCTGTTAGCAGTCAGTCCGGCGCTTACCCCATAGCGGCGGGTGGCAGGTAGTGTGCAGCAGCTCGGCTCCGAGTCCTCTCCTCCATGGCATCTTCTAGCTTCCAGCGTCCAATAGGATTGCCTGTCCTTTTAGCCAATTGGGTGACAAGTACCAGACCCGCTTCCTGATTGGCTGGGGGGGAGGATCAGTGTTGCAACAGCGAATATTCATTTGCTGTTGTAACATACCTGGGTGGGCTTCATATGCAATGCTCCGCACCCGAGCCCACCCTATTTTGATGTCTATTAGAGCCTTTGGCACCCCCGCAATTGTAATTCATGCGCCCAGTGTCCTGAAAGGGGCCGGGAGCATGGATAGGGACAGCGGCGGCAAGGATAGTGGAGGCAGCGCCTGTGTGCCCACAATGGACAGACCGCCCCTGCACCCCACCTCCTTTTGTAGGTAATCTGATCATCTGGGAACCCATTTGCTTAAAGGGGTTGTAAAAGCAGAAGGGTTTGTTTTATCTTAATGCATTCTATACATTAAGATAAAAAAAACCTTCTGTGTGTGTAGTAGCCCCCCCCCCCAGCCCCCCTAATTACTTACCTGAGCCCCATATCTCTGTCCAAGAATGTCTAAGCTGTCTGGGACACTCCTCCTGATTGGCTGAGACACAGCAGCAGCACCATTGGCTCCCACGGCTGTCAATCAAAGTCAGTCAGCCATCAGGGGAGAGAGGGGAGAGGCCAGGTTGGGTGCTCCCTGTCTGAATGGATACATGGAGCTCTGACTCAACTTGGGGGTGCCCCCATAGAAAGCTGCTGGCTGAGGGGGCACTCGATAGGAGGAAGGGGCCAGCAAAGAGGGACCCGAGAAAAGGAGGATCCAGGCTGTTCTGTGCAAAACCAACTGCACAGAGGAGGTAAGTTTTTTTAAAAAGAAAAAAGTGAGACTTTACAATCACTTTAACTATATACAATGCATTCCCAAACATATCTACTGTTAGCACCCTCGTGTGTCTCACATTAAAAAAATCTGATGTATCTATTTGATATTGATTAGCTTAGAGACAAGAAACTACAAAGAATGAGTATCAAGAAGTACCTATCCACTCTTTATATGCACTATAGTAAAGAAATTAGTAAGTAATAAATGTGTTTTTTGGCTAGATGAGATATTACAATAATCATGTAATCCAAATTCTTTAGCTAAAAGATCAATGCCTATATAAAATGCATACTTGTGGAAAATATTCTCAGTTTTATATGTGCCATATTTTCATTTTCAATCCATTTTTATGTTTGCCATACATTCACTTGCATTTGTTTGTCATTTTTCATCTTAACATGTTCTTAACATTTCCATCATCCATCATCACCGCTTCATTGCCATACAGAGAATGGCTAGTGGATTCGGATGGGTTAATATGGAGGTGAAGTCCTTTTTTCATTCTGTAAATCATAATATGTTGCTGCATACAAATAGAGCCCCAAAGTACACTATCTTGTCAATAAATGTAATAGATATGCTGGCGTAAAATGGTGTAAAATGGTTATGACAACTGACTAGACAAATATCCACAATCAATGGAATGCATTAAAATGTTTTTCATCAAAGGAACTTATATATTATATGCTATATTATAAATACTGTAGCTAAAATAATACTTTTAATAATCAGGCGGCTGTTTATATTCTCTGCAATTCTTTTTTAAAATCATGTTTCTTGGTTAAATTATAACAGTTAGCATATGTTTAAGTATAGCAATAATAGTTCCATTTTTTATATGTATGTAAAATTTCCATCATGTTAACTGAATATTTTTAACTTTTAAATATGTTTGAGACAGTTAAACTTTGGTAACTTGTTAAATTGTTTATATTGTTTTGGTGCAAGCCTGGCCTAAGTTACCACTAACATTGTAGGTTTATTGTTTTTTTTAATCAAAAGTAAAAATGTATTTTTGTTTTTTTAATATGCTAATAATTAGACAGATATGTCGACAGTATCATCCATACTATATCACACTTATAAAGCATGTGTTTTTTTACAGGGTAACCTTCCTCCCGATTATCATGTCAGCTTGATTGATATTGGCCTTGTGCTTGAGTACCTCATGGGTGGAGCCTATCGCTGTCACTACACCAGAAAGACCTTTAGAACTCTTTATAATAACTTATTTGGACCAAAGAGGGTAAGAATGAGTCATGATTCTTTAAGAATATTCAAAAGTAGATCTATCTATCTATCTATCTATCTATCTATCTATCTATCTATCTATCTATCTAACTATCTATCTATCTATCTATCTATCTATCTATCTATCTATCTATCTATCTATCATATCTTCATATACAGTATAATATAATAAAATCATGTAATAATAAAAAATACATATTGTAATACACAGTGTTTTAAACCTTGAAATAAATAACCTACATCCATATATACTATCTACATTAATACATTATTTCCCAATGCTCTTTATAATCAGATAATAAATTATAAGTACATTGACAGAAAATATGATTTATTATGGTTGTGATAAGTGTAACGTTGAGCATAAATAAAATATCTTAAATCTGTTTTCTCTACAGCCAAAAGCTCTCAAGCTTTTAGGAATGGAGGTAAGCAAGTTTTCGATTACCTTTCAAAACAAATTGATTTTATATGCATAACCAGTGTAAAAAAAATGATATACATTATACGTAAGTGTGCTAAAAGGACTAAAATAAAAAAGATACATTACAAAAGGTATCAGCACAATTGAGTTGTGTTTTTATATTCTGACTGGTTTATTTTCTAGTAATTTATGTTTCCTCAATGTTACCTTGTAATCCTGAGACATATAACATTCCCCAATGTTTCTCTGCTAGGTTCCAGAGTTATAGCCCCCACCATTCCCTGTCTCTACCCTTTTACCAGTTCCTGTGGCAAAGACCTCCCTTCCTTTCCTGAATGGTCTTGTAGTTATGGAACATCTCTATGTGCTGCAGCCACAAGATGTTTCAGCTCTCACTCAGGTGACAATCTTCTACTCAATGTGATACTTTGTTTTTTATCTCACTATTTGTTTATTTTTAGTATTCTTTTTTTATATAATCACTTTGTATTTAGAATGCTCTTCCATAATGCATTCATGCAGAACTATTCATTTTGGGGTTTTTTTTGGAGCTAATGGAGGCTGTGGAGGAGATTTACTAAAACTGTTGCACACAGAATCTGGTGCAGCTGTGCATAGTGACCAATCAGCTTGTAACTTCAACTTGTTCAATTAAGCTTTGACAATACAATTTAGAAGCTGATTGGTTACTATGCACAACTGCACCAGATTCTGTGTGCACCGATTTTAGTAAATTTCCCCCCAGTAAATCTATATAATCATATTTGTATGATTCTACTGTTTTAGGCCTGGTTCACATCTGTGCATTTTTAGTGCATTATCCGTTTTGCAGAAACACACTGCAGTCCATTTAACATGGTTTCCTATGGATCACATTCACATCTGTGTATTTTATAGAAAGGGCCAGGGACTTTTTTCTGGTTTTTGGTTCCATAGACTTCGATAGATCAAAAATGTGTATTGAAAAATGCAAAATGCACCTAGAATATGCAAACTGCAACCTGCATAGGTGTGAACCAGGCCTAAATGAAGCTCTGCAAAAATCATGTGAAGGCCTCAACTAGATGATGCTCTTGCAGTGGATATTCCTCTGGGCATGGGCACTCTTTAGTGACTGGTGGGAGCAGTGAGAAAATGTATTGTTTTATTCTGAAATAAAGAAAAAAGAATATATATACTTTCGCTTTAACAATGTTTTAATCCTTTGCCTGCATTCACCCTGTAACAGCATTGCTATACCACTGTTCTATAGGATGATGAGCCTCCTTCTAAAGGGAAAAAAAAGAAGAAGAAAAAGGAAGAGGAAATAGACATTGATGTGGATGATCCGGCGGTTAGCCGCTTCCAGTATCCTTTTCATGAGTTAATGATCTGGGCTGTGCTCTTGAAAAGGCAAAAGATGGCTCTTTTTCTGTGGCAACGTGGAGAGGAAACAATGGCCAAAGCACTGGTAGCATGCAAACTATACAAGTCTATGGCTCACGAGTCATCTGAGAGTGATCTTGTGGATGACATCTCGCAAGACTTGGACAACAATTCAAAGTTAGTGTTTTACAATATAAAATCCAAAAATAACATATATCTTTAAATTGAAAATAGACGAGTGAGATATAGCTTAAACTCAAGTTAATTTTAGTTGCTGAATTCATATCTATTGTTTTATCTATGTACTCCTCTGATAATACTATTTTATGGTAATATTGATTAACTTATTATCTTCCCTTGCATGAAAAAATGTTAGAGGTTTACATCATTCTCTCTACTACAGATAACCACAATGGAACTAATTGTGTTACTTAAAGCAGTATTAAGCACAAAAACAAAACTGGAATATATTGCAGCTTACCACTCCTTAGATGTGGTGGCTGCTTTAGTTTACATTTTTTAGGTTTTTTACTTTATGTCACCTGGTGATCCAGATAGTAGCTAGGGATGGTACCGATGTTACGTTCGACAGGAACATCGGGTGTTTGCTTGTTCGTAGAACATCGAACATTATGGGGCATTCGCAGCAAATTTGAGTGCTGCAGAACGCCCCGTAATGCACTGGGAGATTGCAGTGCATTGTCGGCTGATGATTGGCCAAAGCATGCACCTTACCTACATGCTTTGGCCAATCACAGCACGATCTGCTGTGAGAGTCATGATTGGCCAAAGGCAGGGTGCCTTTGGCCAATCATGGCTCAGGGGGCTAAGTCCATGCCCCGCATTATATAAGGCTGCTTACACAGCGGCCATATATAGTGTGATAGTTGACTGGAGATTGAGAGAATTTCAGCTAGATTAGGCAGGTTAGTTAGTGGCATGCAGGCAGTGTATTAATATATATATATATATATATATATATATAAACAGTGTACTATATATATATATATATTATATACACTGCATTCAATGTAGACTATATATACAGTGCATTCAGTGTAGACTATATATACAGTAAGTGCAGGCAGTGTATTAATATATATATATACAGTGTAATATATATATATACACTGCATTCAGTGTAGACTATATATGCAGTCAGTGTATTTATATATTTATATATATTTATATACAGTGTAATATAAATATATATATATATATATATATATATATATACACGCACTGCATTCAGTGTAGACTATATATATACAGTGCACTCAGTGTAGACTTTATATACAGTCAGTGCATTAATATATAGACTATATATACTATATTCAATGTAGACAGTGCATTCAGCAGTGTACAGTATATAATATACTTCAGGCAGTGTATTAATATATATATATACAGTCTAGTATAAATATATATATATATATATATATATATATATATATATATATATATGTATATATATTTATATACATACAGTGCATTCAGTGTAGACTATATATTCAGTGCATTCAGTGTAAACTATATATATATATATATATATATATATATATATATATATTTAAACAGTCAGTGTAGGCAGTGTATTACTATATATGGGGCTTTTGGATGGGGGGCCCCAAAGCCCCCACCCTCCCATGTTGAGGTCATGTGTGCCTGGTATGGTTCAGGAGGGGGGCACTCGGTCGCCCCCCCATCCTGACCTCAAGACTGCATGCTCGGATAAGGGTCTGGTATGGATTTTGGGTTGACCTCCAAGTAAATTTTTTTTTTAATTTTGGCATGGAGTTCCCCTTAAAATCCATACTAGACTCGAAGGGCCTAGTATGGACTGGAGGGGGGACCGCACGCCATTTTTTTCATTTTTTTTTATCTATATTGCAGGGAGCCAGCAATACATTACAGCCGCAGGCAAGTTTAACTGGTTGAAGACCGGCTTGCGTAATTTACTGCTGCAGAGTGGCAGCATAATGCGAATCTGCATTTATAAATGGCGATTCACGTAGGAGCGGCTAGGGGGATGCGACGTTTGGGTACAGCGTTGGAATACCGCGCAATTGTCAGTTAAAGCGATGCAGTGCTGTATCGCAAAAAATGGCCTGAACATTAACCACTATGCAAAATGACAGCCGGGAAGTGGCTTAGTTATCCTGACTGGACGTCATATGACGTCCTCAGGATAACAAGCCGCCGTGCGCCCGGGGGGCGCGTATCGCGGCGATCGGTGATGTGGGAGGTCAGTCTGACCCCCCACAATACCGATCTCGGTAAAGTGCTTACATCTGAAGCACTTTACCATGTGATCAGCCGTGACCAATCACGGCTGGTCACAGTGTAACACAGGAAAGCCGTTTATCGGTTTTTCTGTACTCAGGTCTGCAGACCTGAGGAGCGGAGAGCCGATCGGCTGCTCTCCTGACAGGGAGGGTTTGTGCTGATGATTTATCAGCACAGCCCTCCCTCGGATCGCCACCCTAGACCACCAGGGAGCCTGCCCAGGGACCACCAGGGATGTGCCCACCCAGGACCACCAGGGAGCCAACCAGGGACCACCAGGGAGCCGATCTGGACCACCAGGGAGACCCCCCTAGACCACCAGGTAAGAGACATAGTGCCCAATGTGGATGGCACTCAGTGCCACCTTCAGATGCCACCCTAGACCACCAAGGAATGAGCCCCTATCAGTATATATGCCCACCAGTGCCCACCAGTGCCCCTATCAGTGCTTACCAGTGCCCCTATCAATGCATACCAGTGCCACATAGCAGTGCCCACCATTGCCACCTACCAGTGCCCACCTATCAGTGCCCATCAGTGCCACCTATCAGTGCCCAGTGCCGCCTATGAGTTCCAGTCAGTGCTGTCTATGAGTGCCCATCAGAGCCGCTTAGAAATGTCCGTCAGTGCTGCATATCAGTGCTGTATATCAGTGCCACCTATCAGTACCCGTCAGTGCTGCTTATCAGTGCCGCCTAACAGTGCTCATCATTGCTGCATATAAGTGCCTCATCATCAGTGCCACCTCATCAGTGCCGCCTCATCAGTGCCAATCAGTACTGCCACATCAGTGTCTGTCAGTGTAGCCTCATCAGTGCACACCAGTGATGGAGAAAATGTACTTATTTACAAAGTTTTGTGACAAAAATAGAGAATTTTTTTTTTTTTTTTCAAAATTTTCGGTCTTTTTTATTTGTAGCGCAAAAAATAAAAACCGCAGGGGCGATCAAATACCACCAAAAGAAAGCTCTATTTGTGGGAACAAAATGATAAAAAATCTGTTTGGGTACAGCATCGCACGACCGCGCAATTGTCATTCAAATCGCAACAGCACTGAAAACTGAAAATTGGTCTGGTAGTAAAGTGTTCTAAGTGCATAGTATTGAAGGGGTTAAGGGGGAAAAACTTCCGGGGTTGAGGTGGTTAAATTACATTTTTGCTTTAGAAATGTAATTTTGCTGCGGCATTGTTCTATACATCACATAAATGCGCCACTTTACAGGCAGACTAAGGGGACTCCCCAGGAATATTTAATTTTTAGTGTTACACTTTAAGCATTATTAAAATCACTGCTCCTGAAAAAACTATTGTTTTAGAAACTTTTTTTGCATTGATAAATGTCCCCTAGGGCAGTACCCAGGTCCCCACACCCCTTTTTTGCCAATAACTTGCATATAAGCCTTTAAAATGAGCACTTTTGATTTTTCATGTTCTTGTCCCATAGACTAGACTTTAATAGGGTTTGCATGTACGCCAGAATTTTTTGCCTGTTCGCGGTGTTCTGGTGTGAACCATCCTTAATAGTAATACACTGACTGTCTTAGGGTGTCTACATTCTGGATTAAGTAGTGGAGTTGACACCTTTGGATAGCTGTATTTTCAGTGTGAGGAGAGAGTTGCGTTAGACTGGCAGATTTAGAGGAACATCATTAACAAATCGAGGTAGAACTCTCAGCTAAAACGTGAATATAAATGAATAAAAGCTGACCATTGTAAGCACCCATTTCAGTGTTAAATGGTTTGCCTTAACCCTGTAACTGTTACATTGTCTGAACACCTTGGTCTGTTAAAGGAAGTTTAAAAAATAGTAGACTTACTGGCTGGATTACTGGGAGAAATGTAAGAAAAAAAGAAAACTAATTTAGCCACCACATCTAAGAATTTGTGAGTTGCAATTTAGTACATTTTTGGTTTTAGGCTTAATACCACTTTAAGTCTAGAATTGGACCACAGTGTTTAAATCTATAATATGACCTTCTGAAATATATTTAAGTCATTTTTACTTTCTTAGGGATTTTGCTCAGCTGGCTGTGGAATTACTGGACCAATCATACAAACATGATGAGCAAGTTGCCATGAAGCTTCTAACATATGAGCTAAAGAACTGGAGTAACTCTACTTGTCTAAAACTAGCAGTGGCTGCCAAACATCGGGACTTCATAGCACACACTTGCAGTCAGATGTTACTGACTGATATGTGGATGGGGCGTTTGCGTATGAGGAAAAATCCAGGTCTCAAGGTACTCTGATATTACATAGAAGCCCATATGTCAAACTATGGGGTTGATTTTCTAAAACTGGAGAGTGCTAAATCTGGTGCAGCTGTGCATGGTAGCCAATCAGCTGCTAACTTCAGCTTCTTCAATTAAGCTTTGACAAAAAAAATGGAAGCTGATTGGTTTCCATGCTGAGCTGCATCAGATTTTGCACTCTCCAGTTTTAGTAAATCAACCCCTGAGTTAGGAGTTTACATTAACTGGTCTTATATATTCTGCTCTTGTACAGATTAGATGGCATTTGGGCATACATGATTTTAACAGTCATTAGAAGTTATTAAAAAATTATGGGCAGGCATGCATACTGTTGTGGCATACGTATGCATGTCTGCAATTTGAGCTCATGCCAGAGAGAAGTGGAAGAGCAGGAGTGCCAGATATAGTAGACTTCACATACTGAAAGCGGAACTTCAGTAATTTTTTTCATCTTTTCCTCAATTAAATCCTCTGCCCTTGTTGTTTTAACCTTGGATAGTAAAACATTTTTTTCAGCCAGTAAATACCTTATACAGCCCACTTCCTGTTTCTTGGCTGGAAACATGCCTTGGAGTTTGATATCATGCACAGCTCTCTCTCTCATTTTTGTGAAAGTTTGACAGAAAGGGGGGGTGTGCGTCATAAGAGGACCAATGAGAGCTGCAGAGGTGGAGGTGTGCCTCTGTGTTAATCCAGGAAGTAAACAGGCAGCAGCTTCAGCTGCCCACAATTAATATGATTGCAACCAGACTCAGTGGAGAGAGATTTGTGCAGCATATTTGGCAAGTACAGAATCACAGTATATGTAAAATAATATGCAAAGTGGTTAGAGGGATTTAGCAAAGATGTTTTTATTACAAATTATGTGAGCAGACTGCAGTGAAGGTATTCACTTGGCTACAAAACCCTTTACTGGAATTAACCAGGACCCATGTGTATATCTAAGAATGTTGATCCAGGAAGTCTACCTTGCCTATGTTAGACCAAAGTAGACTTTGCTTATTAAGGATTTTTAGCCTTTATCTGGATTTCTGAGGGTACAAAATTTTATGTATTTGACTTTTCAATTTACATGTCTTTTTGTAACCTATGTATTTTAACGTAACCTTATCTCGAGAATAGCAAAGGACATCTGACTGACTCTTTCACTCAAATCCAAAAAACTCCCATAGTTTCTGTTGAGATTTGACAGTGTCCATAGTAATTTTCACCCTGTCTTTCCAACATTTACTGTTCCGGGCAATGATTCTCTGATGTATATGAAATATTCGACCTTTTTTTATAACAATCTAATGCAAACAAAATATGGCGTCTTCCAATAAGTTAGCACCATCACAGCACTAAGTTCTGTTGAAGGTTATTATTTTTTCTCATCCAAACATTATAAAGACTTAAACAGTATGTTGAAAATTCCAAGGAGTTTAAAGACAAACCAAAGGGTTTAGGGTTAAGAGAATCCTACTCTTTGAAAGGTAAAGATATTAAACAACGATGCCGTCGATTAGCATGTATATTCAGTATGACGATAAACATAAGAGCCTTGAGTGCATTGTGGCGCACAACAAACAAGGAGCACTCTTTTGCAGGACATTGGCAGGGCAGGCAGGTCTATTTTCAGAGCATTCTACTGTGCAAATCACCCCTTGTCTATGAGAAAAAAATAGGTCAAAATTTGTGAGTTACAGAAACCGCCATCTTGTATTCTGTTTCTGTGTGGGGCAATAAACTATTATTGTATTTTTTCCTCAGCTTTTATCACAGTTTTTTTGCACAGAATACAGGCAGCAGTCACAGTGACTGACAACATCCCTCCTGTCTCCCTTAGATATAAGTGGCTCTAGGTCATACATGTGGTCATACATGTAGATCACAGTCAAAAGTTTCCTCTGATGGTGGTGCTGTGTAAAAAAAAAAAAAAAGGAGGGAGGTAGGTCCTGCAAAATGGAAGCAATGGAATACATCAGATAAAAATATAAAAATATATATATAAATTTCTTATCATTGGGCTGTATCTTTAGTTTCGGCATGGCCAAGTACTCTTCTCTTGGGGACAGGTTTACCCACTTATTTTGCATTTTTCTCTGAAACACATAACACATAATTGTTCTTCTATTTCACTAGCTAAATAATTGTTTGAATGTTTAAATTAAGTGTCTAGTTTTCCAAAACCTAATATACAGTATTTGCCTAAAATGTTGACATTTTCAGTTAGGTACAACACTGAAGTCCAGTTGGTGTCCTATATAGAGATTTGGCTTACCTAATTCCTAAGACAGTTATATTACATAAGTAGAATGCCTGACACCATCAGTTGTAAGAAAAAATAAACTGAAAACATTTTACGGTACATCAGTTTAAAAAAAAAAATCAGAATAGATCTGTAAAACGTTTTCTGCCCCGTTTAATGGAATTAAAGGGTGAACTGCCATCCTATTATATGGGAATAGTATTTTCTATATGGACTGTGCTAATAACTTTATCCCAACTAGTGTAAAAAAAAAGTGTGTAATCATAAGAAAACTATTACATTAATATTTTAATTGGTTTAATTTTGCTTCACTCATTGTGCCGCCTTGTATAAAATAGGCCAAAGCGAGAAAAGCCCTGGGCACTCAGTAAATGCATTGAAATGCAGAATCTGCTGTCCATGACTCACTAGACTGAATGGAACGCCTCAGATGTGAAAGCCGTCTCACAGTCTGAGAGTTGCTGGACTGCAATAATGCAGTTATATCCTAAATGAATAAGCACGAACAGCAAGAAATTATTATAAGACATTTATCATAGATACAAGAAATGGATTGACTATGTTTAACCACCTCGCGTCTGCGCCATAGCCGAATGACCGCTACAGCGTGGCTCTAAAATTCCGGGAGGCCGTCAATATACATCCTCCCCTTCGGCTCACGCTGGGCACGCTCCCGCCGGCGCTGGCGGCGCACACATGCGCCACCGCGTGAGTGTGCCCGCAGGTCGGGCGGACCTGATGTCCGCCGGAGATTCGTGATCTCCTTACACAGAGCCGGAACAGGAAACCGCCGATGTAAACACAGCGGGTTCCCGTTCTGTGAGGGGGGGGCATGCCAGATCTACTGATCCCTGTCACTGGGATCAGTTAGATCTGTCATGCCCCTGCCATCCCCGCCCCCCCCCCCCCACAGTTAGAACACACCCAGGGAACACAGTTTCCCCTTCACTGCCCCCTGCAGGTTAACCCCTTCACTGCCAATGAAATTTATACAGTAATCAGTGGACATTTAAATTTCTGATCGCTGTATAAATGTCATTGGTCCCAAAAAGGTGTCAGAAACGTCCGACATGTCCGCTGCAATATCGCAGTCCCGATAAAAATCGCAGATCGCTGCCATTACCAGTAAAAAAATAAAAATAAATGAAAACGCCATAAATCAATGTCCATAGTTGTAGACGCTATAACTTTTGCGCAACCCAATCAATATACATTGATTGCGATTTTTTTTACCAAAAATATGTAGAAGAATATATATCGGCCTAAATTGATGAATACATTTTTTTTTTATTTTTTTTTTGCATATTTATTATTGCAAAAAGTAAAAAATATTGTTCTTTTTTCAAAATCGTCGCTCTTTATTCGTTTATAGCGCAAAAAATAAAAATCGCAGAGGTGATCAAATACCACTAAAAGAAAGCTCTATTTGTGGGGAAAAAAGGACGCCAATTTTGTTTGGGTACAACGCAGCCTGACCGCACAATTGTGATTCAAATAGTGACAGCACTGAAATCTGAAAATTGGTCCGGGCAGGAGGGGGGTTTAAGTGCCCAGTAAGGAAGTGGTTAAGACCAAATATAATATTAGATAAAGCAGGTTTTGAATGTTATGTACACTTTTGTTTCTAAATACAGGTAATAATGGGCATTCTCCTACCTCCTACAATATTGTTTTTGGAGTTTCGGTCCCAAGATGACCTCTCATACCATACCTCCAAGGAATATGAAGAAGGAAAAGAAAAAGAAGATGACAATGCAGTAAGAAATGTCTCACACCACCATTTTCTGCATGTGTATGGCTGTTGAATTAATATTTTCACCCTCAAATAACAGATAAATAGCAAATTATACCTAAAAGACTTATATAGGGCCCATATTAATGTGCTTTGGACCTGTGTAAATGGCATCAATTTGACATCAATATGAGATGCTTCTGAGGCTGTTCCTATAGACTTACATTCTTATAGACTTGCATGGTAACTCAAAACCCATCAGACACAAACAAAAGCCTGTTGACACGTGGCCTTTTATTAAAGTGATGCAGAAAAAAAGATTGTTGCACAGTAATCAATGTAAACAAGTTAAAAAAATGAATGCATATATTATCTTTGAATCATATTATGAAAAAACATTGGTATAAGTGGTTGTCTCATTTAAGTTGGGATCTGTTAATCCAATGTTCTACTTCAGTGTTTCTCAGTTTTTTTGTCCCTATAAAGCCACTTTTATCAAGTATCTGTTGTAAAACCAACTTATCTCAAGTGCCCTTTAACATACGGACATAGACAATTACTCTTTAAAGGGCAGGTTTAAGCATGATTTATCACTTTCTTAAATGGTATCCTTATGTACTTAGCAGTAGACTGCAAAGGTAGCCCCAGAGCTTGTCAGAAGTCCCCTCAAGGGTATACTTATTAGTGTTGGCCATGAAGTGTGGGATCTCATGTATTGTCCAACTGCATATTCAGGTCAGATGTTGACTGTGAACAAAGGTAAATATGTCTATGCATTTATTAAACTGATCCATGAAGTGGCAGATTTGCATTCTCCAGTTTTAGTAAATCAAACCCTTTATATTTTGAATATAGTGTGAAGGGGTAGAACCACCATTTCATGTTAATTGAGTAGAGTTCTATTAATTTTTAGTCCCTGACACTTTACGGAAGTGAGATAAAATACTATCTTTTATAGTTGTTGTCATCATAACTAGTGCCCTTACTGTTTCTCAGTTCCCGTTCCAGTAACAAATGTCAACATTTGGATTTCCTCTTACATTCTATGCTAGCTATAGATGTCTTTAGGAAAGCAATTGGATGTGACTCTCTTCAAAAGGGACATAGACAGTAATAAAAATGCTAAGTTGCCCCCTGACCATAATGCTGAAAACTTTAAAAATAATAAAAATCTGTGTTCATAAGTAAAAAAAAAAACATACTAACACTTAGCTTTTGTAAAGAAGATGGTGACACTTCAATTCAGTCACCAAGATTCTGTGAACACTGAATATCCCAAATCTCATAAGAAGACACTGTGAAGGTTATTTACTAAAACAGAGTGAAAATTCTGATGCAGCTCTGCAGAAAGCAAAGCTGATTGGCTACCATGCCCAGCTGCACCGGATTCTGAGTGCACCAGCTTTAGTAAATCTCCCCCTTTTTTATTTGTGAGATTTGGGATCCTCAGCATTCCCAGGATCTCGCCAGAAGCAACGTAACATCTGCCTCATATAGATGACACTGGCAGAAGCCCAGTATAAGTTGAGTATATTTTTTTGCTTTTGTGCACATTTTGGCACGTGGAGCATGGGCCAGTAGTAGTAATACACAGAATTTCCATAGCAGAGGTTTTAATCCTTTACTACCATGCAAAAACATTTAATGGAGTATTTAGTGGTATCCAGCAGACTACATGATACTAGCTCATTCTGCATTCCTGACTGTGTGAATAGGACCAGGCCATTACCTTAGAAGAAAATGGTGGACAGGGTCAGCATCATTCTGACCTATAGTAAATAATGATCAGCCTATTATAGGATCTATCCTCCCTCCTCCTTTTGGAGTACCATTATTCCCTTATTAAAATGGCAAAAGACATTGGTAAATGTAAATTGTGCATCAGCCCCGTGCAGTCCTGGAAGGATGAATCAAAAACTCTGCTGACCCAGGTACATATAGTTGTATAGCTTAACTGCATCTCCCTTTTTTAGCTTTGTATTTATTTTTTTCATAATACATCTGTCCCTCCCATCTATCACTCACGTACAGCAGATTTAAAAACCCTATCTTAAGCATTATTGGTTCAGAAAAAAAGTTGGTAAATTTTGGCTTCTATGTGCTCTTTCTTTAATGATAACTTTTTCACAAGACTTACAGGGGTTGATTTACTAAAGCTGGAGAGTGCAAAATCTGGTGCAGCCGTGCATGGTAGCCAATCAGCATCTAACTTAAGCTTGTTCAATTAAGCTCTGACAAAGAAACCTGGAAGCTAATTGGTTTCTGTACAGAGCTGCACCAGATTTTGCACCAGCTTTAGTAAATCAACCCCTAACTGTCCTGTTCTCCACATTGTATCGTTATATGGGGGGCTTATAGAATTAATCATGTGAAATGGTTGTAGATATATGATTTTATCCAAACCTTAGCAGAAGCTTGGCTTTTTCTAACTTTGTTAAATTATAATTAAATACTTCCTAAGAAGTGAAATGCTGGGAATAATCAATGCCCAGTAACATGTTTATTTAATCTAGGATGGGAATGCTGATGTCAACTCTAGGAAAGGTGATGAAGAGAATGGAAACAAGAAGCAAAGAAGTATACCAATTGGCACTAAAATTTATGAATTTTACAATGCCCCAATTGTCAAGTTCTGGTTTTATACAGTAAGTTGATTAATTATTCACAGCTGTGTTAATCTATAATACTATAAGCACTTCTCAAATATCTTACATGCATTTTGCACCAATAATTAGAAAACCTACAATCTTTCCCATGCCAAAGTGAAGTTCTGCCTTTGAAGAAAAAATCTTTATGGGCCAATAATATGATATAGGGTCTGGGGCTGCTGAATACCCAACAGTGAATGCATATGATTGGATGCAGTCACTGTTCAGCCAACAATTTTCCACCTGGCTACACCAACAATAGTCATTAGAAAAATCGACTTTTGTTGAGCCAGGTGGTACTGACAGTGCCACCCATGGCTCGAATTTGGCCAATCCAGTGTAAATTGAAGCTATGTATGGCAGGCTTAACTCATAAACATAGCTCTAATGGTCTGCTTGTTGTAATCACGAGATCAGTCTTAGCATTGTTAAAAGGGAAACCCTTACCCTTTTTGCATCTCCCTAAACTTCTGCTACCATTACTAAGTGTAAAAAAAAAGGGAAACAGCAGCAAACTTAAAAAAAGATTAGCTTAAGTTCTGTTAAGAATTCTAGGATAAGCATAAAGCCAATCACGCAAGCAAACCATGAGGCTTCTGGGTGCATCTGTGATTAGATGTTAGCTACGAATTTGAGGCAAAAATAATGCTGAGCTCCAAGAGTTTTTTGCCACTATTTCTAGCTATGGCCTTTTAACCCCACACCCCTAGACTGACAGCACTTCTTGGACTGAACGCTGCTTACACCCCATCAGACGGGTGGCCATCTGTAGAATTTACACCACTTTTAGCAAAAAATAATTTATTTTCATTAAATTCGTTCAATCCATGTACAACAACTTTTTTACTTTATAAATTACAATGTTTTTACACAACCACATTTTGTGTATTGCTTGGTTTTTGTAACATTCAGTTAACGTGTATGCTTTCACTAGTGGTCTGTGAAGATTGATACACCAGTCTGTTTCCCATTACTGTATATTTTCCTCAAAAAAATAAATATCAGTTTGGTCTATAAATGATGTCAAACGAGCCACTTTCTATTCTAGTGGCAGGGAGTGTGCTCTAGTCATGTCATAATGATTTTATTTCATGCTCCAGTTATTTGCGCTGAAGGAATTCATTATCTCCATGTTCTATGAACCTTCCTTAGGTCAGATCAGAGTTCAGCACAAAGTTGATCTTTGTGTTAAACCATTTGACCTTTCTCCGTAATTCTCTACAATCATCTTAAGGGGGATTATTCAACCAGAGATCAAGGACAAAACAAATTCCTTTGTGTTATTCTCTGGCACCTTTTCTTGGAATGCCTACAATTAACTATTGTGACCCAGAGGCACCTGTTTATATTCCTGGCAATAATGCATCTTTAAGGTTTTCAGTTATTTAGCTTTTAGGCTAAGCACAAACAGGAGTTGAATTTAAACGCTGCCTTTAGCATGCACCAACATATCTATAATGTTAAAATGTATTTCAGATGCGTTGCACATGCATTCAAATTAATTCCCCCAACACCCCTCAAATACCCTCAGTGCTATTTTTTATTTGCTCATCCTGAACACTTTCAATGCTTTGCAAGCTCATCCTAAACTGATCTTAATCATGCCTAAAAACACTATAGACTTTATGGCCTGATTACAGCACTTTAAAGGTACTCTAAAATAGAAGTCAATGCAGACAGTTGCAAAGTATTAATGGCTGCCAAACTCTGCAGCATTATTTTTCCCTGTATGACTCCAATTCCAGTGCACGCATGTGTACAGCTCTTTTAAAATTCAATAAAGAGCATCTGGAGAGCAGCAAAAAGATAGCCAAACCACCTGTTTTTGCCACTTGTATGAATGAGGCCTTCATGTAATACAATAATATAGTTAAATTCAACATTGTTGCTTAGTAAAATTAGCAGTAGGATCATGCAAAAGCAAACAAATTAACTATTTTAATACCTACTGTCAAATATCAGATACATAAATCTATTTTTATTTTCCAGATTTCGTACTTAGCATATTTAATGTTATTTAATTATATAATTTTGGTGAAGATGGAGCGATGGCCTTCTCTGCAGGAATGGATTGTCATCTCATATATTTTAACCCTTGGTTTAGAGAAAGTAAGAGAGGTGAGAACAACATTTTATGATACACTTATGCATTGCCAAATAAGTAACATAAATTACATAATCAGTACAAAGTATACATGTATGGACTAAATTAAAATAAACGACAAGTGGTAATTAACCCAAAAACAAAAAATTTATATATTGCAGCTTACCGGTCCTTAAGGCCAGGTTCACACTAGCTGCGGCCGCAGCTTGTAGCAGGGGGTCCTGTGTGTCCCTGTTCTCCATTTCAGGTGCTAATCAGGTCCCAATTTTTGCCTGAATTTGGACCTGAAACGGAGCCAAAGACACACAGGACCCTTTTCCAGTGCGGACCGCGGCTGCCCTGGAGGTGTGTGAACCTGCTCCATTGAGAGCCGGTCACAGTCTCCTGTCATGTGAATTGAATGCTGAGAAACCCGCGTCCAATTCGTATAGGTGTGAACCCAGCCTAAAAGTGGTGGCTACATTCATTTTCTTTTTTATGTTTTTTTTTTTATTTTCACCGATGATCCACCCAGTAACACACCTCCTGTCTTAGGGTGTCTCCACTCCACTGGAAGATCAACAGAGGCGCCTTTGGACAGCAGCATTGTCAATTTGAAGAAAGGGTAGTATTAGGTGAAATAGCATGAACTTGACTAATAAATTAAAACCAAACTCCAACTGACACTTTTTAAGCAGTTACAGCAACAGTCTTTTTTTCCTTTTGGAATGAAGTTCTTACATAATACAATCAAAGTTAGAATGAAATGAAATACAATTAAATAAGATCTAAGAATTGGTAAGCTGCAATATACAATTTTTGTTTTTGTGTTTAAGACCATTTAAAGGCATAAAAGCTAACACATGTATTTATATATTCATTACATCAGAGGCTTGTAAACAGCAGTACTAGGGTGGGGTTCTTCATATATGCGTTATTGGCATACAAATGCTCCAAGACATATAGCTACGGCATTATTTACAGCAAGAGTTTATTCATTTTACAAATAAAACAACTGAAACCAGAAAACTGCCTGTGTGTGGTTAATATAGGGGCAGACTAAAAGTAAAGCTATATGCACCTTGGACGCCTTTGATCTGCCTCCATGGGGTAACTCCACCTATATAATCTAGTAGAGCAACATACTATAATTGGAGGGTTGAGGAAGCAACGGAAAGATGTATTGGAATCGGGGTGAAATAATGGTGAAGGAATGTGTTGCAATCGGAGGGGTGAGGTGGCGGTGGAGGAATGCATTGACGTGGGGGGTGAGGTGGGATAGAGGGGTATGCTGCAATAGTGATAGCAGGGGATGAGGTGGCAGTGACGAGATGTGCTGTGATTGGAGTTTAAGGAGGTGTTGGAGGGATGCGTTGCAATTGAAGGGGTGAATTGGCAGTGGAGGGGTGTGCTGTTATTGGGGGATGAAGTGGCAGTGGAGGAATGTGCTGTGATTGGGGGATGAAGTGGCAGTGGAGGGATGTGCTGTGATTGGAGGGGTGAAAGGCAGTAAAGAGGTGCGCTGCAATTGAGGGGTGAGATGGTGGTAAACAAATGTATCGCAATTGAAGGGGTCAGGTACTGATGGAGGGATGCACTGCAATGGGGGGGTGAGGTGGGGTTGGAGGCATGTGCTGCAATTCGGGGGTGATGTGGCAGTGGAGAAGTTTGCTGTGATTGGCCGGGTCATATGACAGTGGAGGAAAGTGCTGTGACTGGGGCAGGGGATGGCAGTGGAGAGATGGGGAAGAAACCTACTAATATGTTCAGCTATGCAAATTAATACATTTTCAGATATATAATGCTGCATTCATATTTATTGCATGAAATACTATCTTCACCACGTGACTTCTGTTCAAATGATGTAATGACATAAGTACCTGAAATAAAAAAATAAGCAATTTCTTTGTATTTTCTACTCTACCTTTTCTCCAGATTCTAATGTCCGAACCAGGGAAGCTGAGTCAAAAGGTGAAAGTTTGGTTACAAGAGTATTGGAATATTACAGACCTTGTGGCCATCTCAGTATTTATAATTGGAGCGATTCTACGGCTTCAAAATCAGCCATACATGGGATATGGTAGAGTCATTTACTGTGTAGATATTATCTTTTGGTATATTCGTGTCTTGGATATTTTTGGAGTCAACAAGTACCTTGGTCCCTATGTAATGATGATAGGAAAAATGGTAAGTGAACATACGAACACAGATACCTTTATCTTTACTGATGACATCTAATTATGAGATTTGCTAACCAGAATGCAATTTAAGAAATATCTCTGATTTAGTTTGCAAGAAAAAACTTTATTTGTTCAAACACTTTTTTGAGCAGTGATTTAAAGTATGACAGTCTGTGGTCTGTGGTTTTCCATAATGATTTGTATGAGCACACATTGGAAGTTCTCTTACAATGAAGAGATGGCCTTTACCTAGAAGCGTTTTCCTCTTTCTTGGTCCATGCTAACAGACCTAGTTGGCTGAAGCAGTAGTGACCATGGGTCAGCGTTCCGGTCCAGGAAAGGCAATGTGTTGGTTTGAAAATTTTGTGATGAAGCAGGCCCTCATTTAAAGTGTGTTTAACCACTTACCAACCGGAAGGTTTTGCAGCTTTAGGACCAGAGTACTTTTTGCGATTCGGCGCTGCGTCGCTTTGACTGACAATTGCACGGTCGTGCGATGTTGTACCCAAACAAAATTTGCGTCCTTTTTTCCCCACAAATAGAGCTTTCTTTTGGTGATATTTGATCGCCTCTGCGTCATTTCTTATCACCGCTATAAACAAAAGAAGAGCGACCATTTTGCAAAAAAACCCAAATTTCTTACTTTTTGCTAAAATACAAATCCAAAAAAAAAATATAAAAAAATTTTTTTTTCACCGTTTTTGGCCGAATTATATAATTCCTCATATTTGCGATAAAAAAAATTGCAATCGGCGTTTATTGATTGGTTTGCGCAAAAGTGGCCGCGTTTACGGATGGTGAGAATTCATTTCTGGGGTTTTTATTTATTTTATTTTTTTTACTAGTAATGGCGGCGATCTGCGATTTTTAGCGGTACTGCGATATTGGGGGGGACATGTCGGACCATTTTGACACTTTTTTGGGACCAATGACATTTATTCAGCGATCAGAAATTTAAATGTCCACTGATTACTGTATAAATGTCATTGGCAGTGAAGGGGTTAACCTGCAGGGGGCGATCTAGGGGTTAATAGTGTTCCCTGGGTGTGTTCTTACTGTGGGGGGGTTGGGCTAACATGGGCATGAGAGATCTAACTGATCCCAGTGACAGGGATCAGTAGATCTCTCATGCCCCACTGACAGGGCGGGGAACCGCCGTGTTTACATCGGCGGTTCCCCGTTCTTTTCCCTGTAGCCGCTCATCGCGGCTCGCCGGCGGACATCGGGTCCGCCCGAGCCGTGGGCACACTCCCCAGGAGTGCGGCGGGGGCGCGCGCGCCCCCTGGTGGCCAAATGCGAATCGCCGCTTACTTACGGCGATTCGCGCAGGGCTCCCCGACTGCCGCCGTGAAAAGACGGCGCGCGGTCGGGAAGCAGTTAAACCCCAAAACAAGAATTCAGTAAGTTGCAGGATACAAATCCTTAGATGTGATGGCTACACTGGCTTTCCTTTTTTTGTCTTTTTTCCTTTATTGTCACTTGGAAATCCTGCCAGTAAGTCTGTTATACTTCAACTTTCTTTAACAGACCAAGCTGTCCAGCAAAATTATTAGTTAGAGACAAACCATTTAACACTGACAGGATTGCTTTCAAGGGTCAGCTTTTAAACATTTATATAAAACCTTTAGCGTAAAGGGATTGTAAAAGGTGCATTAAGGTGAAAGAACTTCTTTGCTGCAGCTGCCCCCAGATCCCCCTCCCCCTTTTTCTTACCTGAGCCCATCCGTTCCAGAGAACAGAGCTCAGGCCGCTGTCTCTGTCCTCATTGGATAGATTGATAGCACCGGGAGCCAATCAAATCCAGTGACACAGGAGCGGGGGAGGGTACCCGCACAGGTGCCCCCATGGGAAGCGGCTCTCCGTGGGGGCACCCAATGAAGGGGAGGAGCCAGGACCGCCGCTGGGCCACCCAAGAAGAGGAGGATTGGGGCTGCTCTGTGCAAAACCCTTGCACACAGCAGGTAAGTATAACATGTTTGTTATTTTTTCATAAGAAAAAATTTGAACCTTTACAACTCCTTAAAAAGAAAGAAGAAAAACTTTGCTGTATCAGCTTAAAAAGTGTTAGCTGGGATTATTCTTTTCATTTGTTAGTCACTTATGTAAAGTCCATCAAAGTCTAGTAGTCTTTCTAACACTACCTTCTCCACAGGCTTACAATACTGCTGTCCAAGGACAGCAAGGACAGCTATGTTGTGCCTCCATAGATACAGTGGGGAGTGAATATAGCCACCCTATAACAGTAAGGGCCTGTTCACAATGCCTGCACATTCGTGTGTGCGCAGCTCTCTGTTCCAGGTACAGTCAGCTGCATGTAGGGGCAGTGTGTGTGTTAGCACATCACACAGTTTTCTTTTTTATTGTCTCAACTTTATTTGAAGTGCACAAAGTGTCACTTTATTCATGTCCCTGTAAAGCAGCACGATGCAATGGCATGCAATCCCTCCCTGTATGCTGCAATAAAACGCAGCATGTCTGCATTTTATCGCAGCTCATTGCACCGCTCCTACAGGGTGTGTTGCAGTGTGAACAGTGTAGTAAAAAGCAGGTCACTGCAATATACTGTATGTGAAGAGGACCTGTTACTGCCAGGATCACCAGGTGAAAATAAAGTGGGTAAAGAAGCATAAACAAAGAAAAATAATGTACCAACACATTTAAGACTTCATGTGCATCCTGCTTACATTTACTATGGGAGCGGGAAAAGGCAAAGCGCAGCGAAATTGCACCACACCATTTTGTGTTTTCCCGCGGCCAGCGATCAAAATGTTCATACTCTGAACGCGATTCTTCCGCATTCAGTAGACGGAGGTTGAGGGAGGCAGCTCTTAAACTCTACTAAAAGTCTATGTGTACATTGACACATGGACTTTTATGGAGTTGAGTGTAGGAGCTTTGGCAAAAAATGCCAAAGGCTCCTAAACTCAAGTTTAGGAGCTGGTAGTGTACATGAGGCCTATAGATTGGTAGGCTGCAATAAGTAAAATATTTTTTATTTTAGATAAGTACAATCTAATTTAGATAAATTAAATATAACCCAATATTCTGTGTGCACTGGGGGCTGCCTGCCACATCCCGAGAAAATTAGAATTGGAAGGATAAGGACCCAACAGGGATTTTTAGGGAAGCAGCCAAGCCAGTAAGTATAGAGGTGATATAACACTTGATTTTATTCAAACATTTTGAAAGGTATGGTCATACCTGCCAAACATGAAGTTTAAAAACATGAATTATTCAGGCTTCTCATACACTTACAGAAATGATCCAATACTCATGCAGAACATGGGGTTGGTCTTGAATTGAAAGACCAGCCTGCAGCAAATTAATTGAAATCCCAACATGTTTTGAAATAAATGGTACATTTCTTCATCAGGGGAAGCAGAGTATTGAGAAGTTTTATGAAAGATAGTAACAGTGCATTAATGTAGCATATAATGTAAACCTGTAAACCTTTGCATCCAGGTTTGAATTAAATTCTACGTTAATGCACTGTTACTATCTTTCATAGAATTTCTCAATACTCTGCTTCCCCTGAAAAAGAAATGTACCATTTATTTTGAAACATGTCGGGATTTCAATGAACTTGCTGCAGGCTGGTCTTTCAATTCAAGACCAACCGCATGTTCTGCATGAGTATTGGATCATTTCTGTATGTAAGTGTATGAGAAGCCTGAGTAATTCATGTTTTTAAACTCCATGTATGGCATGTATGACCATACCTTTTAACATGTTTGAATAAAATGTATTAAGTTTTATATCTGGTTTACCTCTATACTTACTGGCTTGACTGCTGCCTTAAAAATCCCTCTGGGGTCCTTATCCTTCCAATTCCAATCTAATTTAAATATATTTCAAGGCTTGCTTTGAAAAAAATACTTTACACAGAAAACAGGTTTCTTTTGTGGAGAGCTTATTTCCATCTATTTACACAAGAATTTAGGAAACATAAATCTGGATCCCTCTATCTGGTGGATCATTCTGATATTTTATGGTGGTGATAAGGCGATATCAGTGCTGCACTTCTCTGTACATTCATTTTTTAACCTACGAATGTAAATCAAAACCTTAAACATACTGTAGCTCTTAACTGGAGTGTAAACCTTTATTTGTTTTGTCTTCTAAATCAGTGTTTCTCAACCTTTTTCTGGCCACAGTACCATTTGAAAGTATGCAAAAGTTTGCATCTAAAATGTGGTCCCCTGCCACATCAAATTCCCCCTTTCACATCAGAACATCAGAGTCCTCATTTTCCATCCACACTCAGATAAGGGTCCTTATTTTCCATTCCCACTCATTTCAAAGTCATCAGTCCCTCCCCCTTCACATCAGAGTCCTCAGCACCCCCCCCCTTCTTTTCAGATAAGAGTCCTCAGTACCCCTTCCTTTTAAAAAAAACATCCTCAGTCACTCCTTTCACATCAAAGTCCTCAATCAACATCTTCCCATAAGAGTTCTAAGTAAGTCCCCCCCAAGAGTTTTCACAAAGAGTGTCCTACCTTCTGGCCTTCACTACAGCACAGCAAAGGGTGGGATGAGGAACCCCGTACACACAAGCCGGCGTCAGACAATTCAATAGAAACCGGCTGACATTCAGCCCATGTGTATCGCAACCGGTCCGACAGAAGTTGGTCGCTCGGTTGGCTTCTTTCGAAGGGCCATGAGTGAAAATGGTCTGTCGACTGGCTCCAGGTCAGTCAGCTCTCTCAGCCAATAGCTAAGAGCGCTGACCGGAGCATTCTGACGGGAAATGGCAGGGGGGTGTCAGAACACAATAGCACAGTAGGGGAGATCGAGAGTTCATTGTACTAACATCGGATTGTTATTACAGCAGAGCTGTCAGTTTTTTTTTATTCAAACCTCTGGGTTGAATGAAAAAAAAAAAATAGTAGTGTGTACGAGATCCTGTGTATGAGAAAGTCAGTCAGCACTCAACATGTATTTCACAGCTACCTAAAAAAAAGTGTGATACTGTATCAAAACTGTGTATATGTACAATCTTCAATAGAAAAATTAACAATATCAATCCAACCTATGTAAAATAGTGCGCAATGTGCCTTTAAGACATAAATCAACAGCAGAAAAAACATCAGCATACATAGGATATAATAGTGGAAAAATGAATATTCTATATATCAAATGAATGTCCCAAGTGTGCAAAAACATCTTTGCGCACCAAATGAAGACTTCCCAAGTGTAAAAACAATTGCAAAAAAAGTCAGCCACGTGATCTTCTTTTGCACACAAAATCCAGTGCCACCACGAGCTTCCCCTTCTCCACCTCGTGCAAGACAAAATACTCACCTCAGAATTAGACCTCAAGATAATAAGAGATACAACAGCAATTTATATATATTATATATATGAAAGGGTTAACAATCTTCCTCAGCAGTATTCAGAACTATATGAACCACAATGGCAGCCAAATGGTTAACATATATCACTTCCAGGGACCACGCAAACATGTAAAAAAAAGTTAGTGTGCTATAGTGTGCTATTGTGATTCTATTGTCAGTGTAGAATATTAGTTTAGTGTCAATCTATGGATAGTGTGAGTGTAGTGACGACCATAATTTTCTTTGAATTAATGTGCAGCTAGAGTAGGGACAGTTCAGATAGTGTCAGTGTAGTGTAGTGATGAGTCATTCATTTTTACATTTGTGTATATCTAGAGTAGGGACAGTTCAGATAGTGTAATTGTAGTGTATTGACCACCATTCATCTTATTATTATTATTATTATTATATTATTATACAAGATTTATATAGCACCAACAGTTTGTGCAGCACTTTACAATATGAGGGCAGACAGTACAGTTACAATACAATACAGGAGGAATCGGAGGGACCTGCTCATTAGAGCTTACAATCTAGAAGGGAGGGTCAAGTGAAAGAAAAGGTAATAACTGTGGGGGATGAACTGATGAAGAAAATGAAAATACATTTGTTAGGTGTAAGTAGAATAAGCTTCTCTGAAGAGGAGGGTTTTCAGGGATCGAAAAGCTAGCAGAGTAGGAGATACTCGGACAGGTTTGGGTAAGGAGTTCCATAGGATTGGAGAGGCTCTGGAAAAGTCCTGCAGGCGAGCAAAGGAGGAGGTGACGAGGGAGCTAGAGAGCAGGAGGCCTTGAGAGGGACAAAGAGAATGATTAGGTTGGTATTTCTAGACTAGGCTGTTGATGTAGCTGGGGGCTAAATTGTGGATGGCTTTGTAGGTTGTTGTGAGTATTTTGAATTGAATTTGTTGGGTGAGCGGTAGCCAGTGGAGGGATTGACAGAGAGGAGTAGCAGACACAAAGCGATTGGTAAGGTGGATGAGTCTGGCAGCAGCATTCATGATGGATTGAAGGGGGGATAGCCTGTGTAGAGGTAAGCCATTGAGAAGGGAGATGCAGTAGTCGAAGCGAGAGATGACCAGACAGTGAATTAAGAGCTTTGTTGTGTCATTGGTTAGAAAGGGGAGTATTTTTGGAGATGTTGCGGAGGTTGAGGCGGCAGGATTTAGACAGTGATTGGATGTGGGGCTTAAAGGAGAGTTCAGAGTCCAGGACTACGCCTAGGACCTTGGCATGTGGGGATGGGCTGATAATTGTGCCATCGATTATGACAGAGAGATTGGGGGAAGGGGCACGTGCTGGAGGTAAAATGATAAGTTTGGTTTTGGATAGATTAAATTTGAGGAAGTGGTGTGACATCCAGACCGCTATATATTTTAGTAAATTTGTGATACATGAGGTGACTGAGGGAGTGAGCTGAGGGGTAGAGAGATAGATTTGGGTGTCATCAGCATACAGATGGTATTGGAAGCCACGGGAGGCTATCAGCAGACCCAGGGAGGAGGTGGAGATTGAAAATAGGAGCGGCCCAAGAACAGAACCTTGGGGGACCCCAACGGAGAAAGGAAGAGGAGAGGAGGAAGTAGGGTTGTAACTAAAGCTAAAGGTGCGATTAGATAAGTAGGAACCATCGAAGAGTACAGTCACGGAAACCAATGGCATGGAGTTTTTGGAGGAGGAGGGGGTGGTCAACCGTATCAAAGGCAGCAGAAAGGTCCAAGAGTAGGAGTACAGAATAGTGTCCATTGCTTTTGGCTATTAGTAGATCGTTTGTTCGTTTTAGAAGAGCAGTTTCTGTGGAGTGTTGAGGACGAAATCCAGACTGAAGGGGATCAAGAAGGCTATTCTCGGCAAGGTGGTTGCTCAGTCGGTTGTAGACTAGATGTTCAAGGAGTTTGGATAAAAAGGGAAGCAAGGAGATGAGGCGTAGGTTGTTAGGATTGGTTGGGTCCAGTGAAGGCTTTTTAATGTAGGGACAGTACAGATAGTGTCATTGTAGTGTAGTGACGAGTCATTCATCTTTATATTTGTGTATATCTAGAGTAGGGACAGTTCAGATAGTGTGATTGTAGTGTAGTGACCACTATTCATCTTTACATTAGTATGCATGTAGGGACAGTTCAGATAGCGTCAGTGTAGTGACTGTTTAACACCGTATATTTCATTGCATTACTGCATGTTTAATGCTATATAGTTCTGTGTGTTATAGCAAGTTTAACACCATATAGTTCTGTGCGTTACTGCAAGTTTAACGCCATATAGTTCTGTACGTTACTGCAAGTTTATCACTATAAAATTGTGTGCATCACCGCAAGTTTAAGGCCATATAGTTCTGTGTGTTACTGCAAGTTTAACGCCATATAGTTCTGTGTGTTACTGCAAGCTTAATGCCATATAGTTTTGTTCCTTACTGCAAGTTTAACGCCATATATTTCATTGTGTTACTGCAAGTTTACCGCAATATATTTCTGTGCGTTACCCCAAGTTTAACAACATATAGGTCTGTGCATTACTTCAAGTTTAACGCTGTATATTTCTGTGTGCTACTGCAAGTTTAACACCACATAGTTAATTTCGTTACTGCAAGTTTAACGCTACATATTTCATTGCGTTGCTGCCATTTAATTCTGTGCGTTACTGCAAGTTTAATGCCATGTATTTCTGTGCGTTACTGCAAGTTTAACGCTATATAGTTGTGTGTTTTACTGCAAGTTTAACGCAGTATATTTCTGTGCATTACTGAAAGTTTAATGCTATATATTTCATTGCATTACTGCAAGTTTAACGCTATATATTTAATTGCGTTACTGCAAGTTTAACGCTATATAGTTCTGTGCGTTACTGCAAGTTTAACGCCATATAGTTCTGTGCGTTACTTCAGGCAGGGCATCATTTTCTCTGTCTAGTGATGTTGCCCATGCTATCCAGCCACAGTATGCAGAGGAAGTGGTGGACTGGCTTACTAAACCGTCCTCATCCTCCTCATCCTCCGTCACGCAAGCAGAGACTAGTGCGCAGTCCCCTGCAGCTGCCAGAGTGGCTAAACCTGCCTCCTTGTCCACATCTATTCCTGCCATCTATTCCTTATTTGAACACAGCCGCGGCCACTTTCTCCTTGACGATGCACAGCCATTACTCCATTCAGATGTTGGTTCTGAGGTTGAGGAAGGCAGGAACATGAGCCCACAGAGAGGAGAGAACACTGTTACACAAATTGGCATTCATGTTCCCCCAGCCACAGTGTATTGCCAAGTTGACTCTAGTGGTAATTAAGATGGAGGAGATGATGATGACGAGACCACTGACGTGACTTGGGTGCCAGATAGAGCAGAGGAGGAAAGTGAGGGTGAGGCACAACCCCAACGAGGCAGCCATCATGAAAGAGTAGAGAGCAGCCACCCTATTCCATCACATTATGGAGCTGTTATCTCCTGACCCACTTCCCACAGCTCAGCTATCTGGGATTTTTTTAGCACATGTGCAGCCGATCGCACTGTTGCTATTTGCAAACTTTGTCTCAAGCACATCAAACGTACCCTAAGCGTTCAAAGGGCTATTCAATGAGTCAGGCTAAAAGGTGCCATGCAATGCTTCAGCGGGTGTGTCTAGGGGACAAGAACCACACCGGAGCAAAGATTCTTGCAGCTCTGCAGGGACAGGCCCAGAGGTGGTTCACGCCATGCCAGCTGGAGCCAGGAATGGTGGTGTGCGATAATGGCACAAACCTCCTGTCTGCCTCCTGTCCGCCCTTAAACAGGAAGAGTTGACACATGTGCCATGCCTGTCACATGTCCTCAGTTGGTGGTGCAGCAGTTTCTAAAAAGGTACCCAGGGTTGGAAGATCTGCTAAAGCAGGCCAGAAGAGTCTGTAGCCATTTCAGGCGGTCATACACAGCCAGTGCTCGGTTGGCTGAAATGTAGCGGGAATTCCACCTGTCTGTAAACCACCTGATTTGTGACATGCCCACCAGATGGAATTAGACTTTGGCAATGCTGTGGCTGTACATGCAGCAGAAGGCCGTCAATGAGTACCTGTGTGAGTACGGCTCAACGACAGGCTCAGGCCAACTGGGCTTTTTTTTCCCCACGCCAATGGCTGCTCATAAAGGATGCGTGTACTGCCCTGTCTCCATTTGTGGAGGCCACAAGGATGGTGAGCCATGACAATGCACGCATCAGTGACAAAATCCCTGTTGTGTTACTGCTGGAGCAGACTCTGCTTGGTATAATGGACAGGGCACTGGAGGCAGAGGAAGAGGTGGGCTCAAGGCCCACCATTGTTCCTATGCCACAGAACACACAAGAGGAGAGAGAGGAGGAGGAGGATTCTGGCAGTTTTGGAGGCATTGAAGCAGAGGAAGACATACGTCAAACAGTAAGCGATGGCTTTTCATCCCCAGAACACTTGGGAGTAGTACAAGGCTGGGAGGAGGCAGTTCCAGATACTGTTATCCTGAGTAACCCCAAGGAGTCTGCTTTTCATGCCTCAGCAAATTTGCAGTGCATGGGCACCCTCATGCTTCAAAGCCTACGAAAGGACCCAAGAATACGTGGCATAATGGAGAAGGATCACTATTGGTTGGCAACCCTCCTTGACCACCGTTATAAGGGGAAGTCTCAGAACTCTTCCCGTCCCCACAGAGAGTGCCGAAGATGAAATCTCTTGAGGACACCTCAAAGAGGATCTTATAGAATGTTTTTTTCAACTCTGGTAGGTTACAGTGTCATGGAAAACATAGCTTTGAGGCTTCTGTTGGTCAAGAGAGGAGCGTTGAAGAAGGTGGCCACCTAAGTGATGCATTTCACAATTTTTTTAGTCCTCGCCACCCAGGGCTGTCAGCTTCCACATCCCATATGCATCACATGGTGGATGATTATCTAGGGGCGAAAACAGAGATGGAGAGCTTTCTAGTCTATGATCCACTGGCTTACTGGGTCATGAGAATAGACCACTGGCTAGAACTTGCCCAGTATGCTTTTGAGCTGCTGGGCTGCCCAGCATTCAGTGTGCTTTCCGAATGGGCATTCAGTGCTGCTGGAGGTATTGTTACTGATCATAGGACACGTCTGTCCACAGACTCCGTGGACCGTCTGACTTTTATCAAAATGAATCAGTCCTGGATTACCAGCAGCTATGAAGCTCCTAATGCCGATGTCACTGATTAATTGTTTTTGCATGTGGAATCTCTGTAGGACTTCTAGGCTGCTTAGTGTTGTGGGTGTTGATTTCATGTGGAAGAATGTTTTTGGTGTAGGCTTCATGGGCACAATTAACACCCAAAGACCAATTTTTCTGCACCTGTTTGACAGGTGCATATCATTGCAATTTTTTTACAGCAAGGCCAATTCTTGCGTTCATCAAGAGTACCTGTATAGGGTTATGGTGTGAAGGCACCACCGACACCCAAGGACTAATTTTTCTGCACCTGTTGACAGGTGCATATCATTGCAATTTTTGACAACAAGGCCAATTCTTGCTTCCTGTTTGACAGGTGCATCAAATTTAATTTTTTAAAAGCAAGGCCAATTCTTGCTTTCATCAAGAGTACCTCTAGAGGGTTACGGTGTGAAGGCACTACCAACACCCAAAGACATATTTTTCTGCACCTGTTGACAGGTGCATATCATTGCAATTTTTGACAACAAGGCCAATTCTTGCTTTCATCAAGAGTACCTCTTATAGGGTTATGGTGTGAAGGCACCACTGACACCCAAAGCCCAATTTTTCCACACCCGTTATTTCTATCCAACGTCTGTGGAAGAAACACCAGAATGTATCCAAAAAATTTCTAATCTTGTTCCCAGTGCACTACATTGTGGCCTCATCATACACACTGGCTCCCCGGGCCATTGCTTACAAAATAAAGGAAGCTTGCAGGGAAAATGTCATTTTTTTGGCTTTATAAATGCAATTATTGCTGCAGCAGATTCTATACACGGTACAGATAAGCCACTTTACAGGTAGACTAAGGAAGAGACACCCCCCCCCCCCCCAGACACTATATTGAAAGGAATTTTTCATTTTTATGCTTTCACTTTAAGCATCAATAAATCACTGCTAATTTAAAAATTACGTTTTTTAACTAACTTTTTTTTCATTGATACATGTCCCCCAGGGCAGCACCCAGACCCCATAACCATTGTATGCCCTATTATGTTCGGGTCCCATAGACTTCAAGGGGTTCATTATTAATTTCCAAACTTTCCCGATGTTCGAAAGTTCTGGTGCAAACCCAACAGGGGGCCATTAGGCCCATTCCTAACTGTCATTAATTATCTGGATGAAATCCTTGGACCCATTGTCAGACCCTACGCTTGTGCAGTGGGTACTTGGTTCCTCCTGGTGCAAGTAAAAGCCCAGCTTCATGTGGTGAGAGTATGCAGCCAGTTCCTGGAGGATGAAGGAATTGATACCATTGAATGACCCCCACGCTCACCTGACCTAAATCCAACACCTCTGGGACATTATGTGTCGTCCATTCAACACCGCCAGGTTACACCTCAGTCTGTTCAGGAGCTCAGTGATGCCCTGGCCCAGATCTTGGAGGAAATACCCCAGGACACTATCTATTGTCTCATTAGGAGCATGCCCCAATGTTGTCAGGCATGCATAAAAGCATGTGGGGTCCATACAAACTACTGAGTACCATTTTGAGTTGCTGCAATGAAATTTCAGCAAAATGGACTAGCCTGTCTTTGAATTCAGCCCTCTGTAGGATGATAATTTTCATTACCATCAAACGAGGTGGCATCCTTTCGTTCCTAACACATTGCCCGGTCCATATCAGCATAGATATCCAGCATGATATTTTTCCCCATTAAGATCTTATGTGTTTTCAAAGTGTTCCTTTAATTTTTTTGAGCAGTGTGTATACAGCCTCACAGAAGAAGACTCACTTCAGTGAGGCTGCATATACAGTAAGTACAGTCGGATGCAAGGGATTAAAGGCACATTGCACACTATTTTACATAGGGGGATCTGATATGTTATTGTTAATTTTTTCTACTGAAGATTGCACATATACACAGTTTTGATACAGTGCCTCATTTATCTTAGGTCCCTTTTGCTAAACAGAGGTAGACTTCCGTCCCTTTCTGAATGCTGGCACCACATGCTGCCTACCCTGGATTAGCATCATGCATTTACATGCTGCTGATGGTCAGTTCACCTGCACCATGGAAACACATAATGCTGTGCAAAAGTACTGTGCAGAGCAAGTCACTCCAGACAACGATAGACGGTACACCAGGGTACCACAGAATCCTGGCTGCTCTACACGTTACCCTATATGTAGCTAATCATGCAGGTAAACTCTCCTATCCTACAATAAATCAGTTTGTGTGGACAAATTCTGAAGTTTTATAGAAAAGAGGGTGAATGAAACTGGTGGGGAAAGCAAAGAGACAATAAGAACACATAAAATAAGACAATAAACAGTGTCTCTGAGCTGCAAAAAATGAGTGTTTGATGCTGGGAAAATCAGAGTCCATGTGCTCACCAGCAATGCTGCTGCTGTGGAATGAGCTGCTTCCTCCATGTTCAACATCTTCCAAAGATGGTTTCTGGCTTCTTCTACCTTACGCTGGCCATAAATGGGTCGAAATTTGGCGAGTTCAGCTGGGTCTGGCTGAATTTCGATCCATGTATGGGCAGCCTGGATGTACACAAATCACTCGGTCAACTTGTCTAAAACCAGCCTGTTGGCAAATTTTCTCGTGATCGATGCTGTCAGTTACAGCCGGCGGTGCAGATCAGTGTATTCTGATGGTGGGGAAGCCTCCCCACTGTCAGAATACAATGGGGTTGATTTACTATAACTGGAGAGTGCAAGTCTGCTGCAGCTATGCATGGTAGCCATACAGCTTCTAACGTCAGCTCGTTCAATTAACCTTTGCATGCATTTACAGCATATGCATATACAAATGTCCTATAAATACATAGAACTGCTTATAATAGCAGGTATATTGTCGCCAATAGGAATGTTACCTAAGGCTACATTCACACTAGCTTTCAGCATTTAGTGCATTTGAACATTAAATAATGTGCATAATAGAACCTCATGGTATAAACTTACAGGGGCCCATTATAAAAGTAATTTTTAAATCCAGTTTACTTCCGCTTTAATGAGGCCTGAAGTTGCCCAGGGTTTTCAATAATTATACAAAATGTTTGTTTAGACCCAAACTTGTACATGACTGTAGTTGTTCTATATTAACAGACAACATTTCTTATTAAAGCAGAGCTCCACACAGCCGACTTCACAGCCGGTTCCCTACTGCGCATGCCCAAAGCGCACTGCGATTTGTGAGCTGCCCAGTGGTGGGGGAAGGAGGAGGGGGGGTACCTGTCAAAAACAGATACCTGCTATCCCCAAAAGGTGCCAAATGTGGCAGCGGAGGGGGGGGGGGCAAACAAGTTGAGCTTCCCTTTTTGGGTGGAGCTCCACTTTAAGTACAACAGTAATTTTCAAATCATAAGCAAGATACCTTGAAGCTGAACTTTAAAGAAATTAAGAAACTAACCTTGCAGCAGGGCTCTCCATGTATTGCTAGGGTTAGGCACTTGCTTTTGCCTAGGGTATCAGTAAAAAGCAAATTTAGGAACCTTATCCCTGACTCCTGAAGGAGATGTTCCTCAGAGTCCCACCCACAAGCAGGAGTATTGGAGGGACAAGGGAAGCACCATCTGCTAGGAAATTAAGGGGCATGGTAAGGCAGCTCATACATGAGTCATTTTTTCATGCAACAGGCAGGTTGAACGTAAACAAAATTACTTAATTCCCTTGTTCACGCGCTCGAGGTGAATGGGGGAATCCTGCCCGCTGAGCTATTGTATATAGTCTCTGTATAGACTTCCCCGCCTTCAAAATATACTGATCAGCTCTGCTGGCTATAGCAGGCAGCGCTGATGGAGCAGGGAAAATCCAACAAGCTGAATGTAGAATATTCAATCCATAGATTGACTTCTGAACAACCAGCCTGCCCATACATGGATTGAAATTTGGCCGGTCTCTGCTGAACCAGCCAAATTTTGATCCATGTATGGCTGGCTTTAGTAAAAGTGCTATTTACTGGTACCTTAGGCAAAAATTAGCATCTTAAGAGATTCCAAAGAAAAGAATTAAAAAAATAATAATAACAAACATGTCATACTTACCTGCTCTGTGTAATGGTTTTGCACAGAACAGCCCTGATCCTCTTCTTTTTGGGTTCCCCACCGGTGGTCCTGGCCCTCCATTTTGCAGATTGCCCCCAATAGCAAGACTCTTGCTATAGGAGTACTCGTGAAGGCTTGCTCCTGAGCTTCTCTCTGTGTGTCCATTCACACAAAGCTCAGCTCTACCAACACTCTCTCTTCATTGGCTCACTGACTGTGATTGACAGCAGCAGGAGCCAATGGCTCCTGCTGCTGTGTGATCCAAAGAGTAGAGAGTGACCCCGAAAAGCCACCACTCTCATGCACATCGCTGGATCAGCATTGGGCTCATGTAAGTATAAAGGGGGCTAGGGGGAGCTGCACCCAGAAGGGTTTTTTACCTTAATGCATAGAATAAACCTTGAGAATTTAGAATCACTTTAACTGTTGCAGTGCAGAGGGGGAGCCTCACTGCAATGGTACTTTTTTCATATTCCCAGAATTAAGCTGTAATAAGACAGCAAATAGATATACAGTATCTCACACAGTTTGTGATTTTCTGTTACAATACTTTTTATTGATGGATAGAGAAGGAGAAAACAGAAGAAGTAACAAGAGCATCCCAGGGGTCAGGGGCGCAAGCATATCAAATGTCAAACAACTGATGATCAAAATGTGAAGGGTGGGAATACGATATCCAAGGTTGACAAACTTGAAGAAATTTGTCAAATTTGTCTTAATGTTAGAGTGTAGCAATGTACGAATCAATGCATAGACCCAAATCCAGTCTGCTCATCTTTGGACAATTCCACCAGATATGCGCCATTGTTCCTTGCTGGTTACAACTATGAAAAAAGTCAAGAGATAATTAGAGATAATGCAAGCCAACTGGGCCGGTGTATAATACCAGTGGTATAACACTTTGTAAGCATTTTCAAGAATGATAACATTTCTTGAACACTTTAAGACAGCTAAAGTCATGATCTGCCAGTCCTTAGGATCCAGCTCTGAGCCCAGTTCACACTTCCATTGTTGCCTATATTGTCTTACAGGGGGTTGCTTGATAAAAAATATCACAAAGTTTGTGATTTTCATATGTTGACTTACAATATGAAATGTGAGAGAAAGGTGGAATAATATTTTAAAATAAAATGTACCTATAGTCCAAACTTTTTTTTAGGTTTGGATATGTAGGCAATGGTTAGGACCTCTGTCAGGTTTTTATTGCTGTTTTTTTTTTTTTTTTTAATAATAGTAATCAGTAATGCAAAATTTTAGTTATTATTGGAACAGGAGGTAAGGGGACATCTTCAAATGGGGTTGCCAGTTTCAGTGACAATTGTGTAAATTGAGATAAGTTGGGATAAGCTCTAACATGCAGGGTCCTCTGATTTCTTCAGTATTGAATTGTATTGCAACTGTACTGTCTGCCCTCATGTTGTAAAGTTCTATAAATCCTATATAATAATATTAATAATAATAATAATTTCCCTCTACTTTGGAGGCATTTCCCTTCCTGTGGTGTCTCTGGCACATAAAGTAAAGGGAAACCTCTACAACAATATCAAGACAGTAAAAAGGAGCCAGGCATTAGTTTTACCCATTGCCTACTTTAATTGAAACTAAAAAAAAAATATCTATATATACATTTTAATCAACTAAAAATCAACTAATTAGACGTATGTATCTACAGTATGTATGCAGTGAATGCAGATTTTTTTCTGAAACATGGAAATATGACAATGCTTGATTGGTTTTGACTCCATATCTAAAGATGATGTCACTTTTCTAGATGATTGACATGCTATATTTTGTGATCATCATGCTGGTGGTGCTTATGAGTTTCGGAGTAGCACGGCAGGCCATTTTGCACCCAGATGAGGAACCATCATGGAGATTGGCCCGCAACATCTTCTACATGCCTTACTGGATGATCTACGGAGAGGTGTTTGCAGACCAGATAGACCGTAAGACTAGAGTTCATAGTAAGACTCTGCTTCCTGTTACCCAGGCAGATGATCAGTCCAAATTAACAGACTACCTGTTTTAATTTGGAAAACATACCATTTAGCAGATGTATTCACTACAAACCTAGCAAAAATGTACAATTCTTAGAAACATAAGAAATAAGCAGTGATCAACGTGAAGCCGCTACATTATCTTTTGGGCCTCCTTTTCCTGGCATTGGAAAACCTTCCAATAGGCTTGCTTCTTTATTCTATTAGCGGCCAAGAGAATTATTCCACTACAATGGTTATCCCCTACCCCCAGCCCCCCCCCCCCCCCGAAGGTGCAGCTCCTGAAGGTGATTTCAGAAATATGCAGATTGGAGTATATGAAGGCTCATGTGGGAGATGCTGTAACTCAGTTTAATTGGATATGGAATGCTTGGAACTCTTCAGAGTTTGGTTCCCCTCCAGGTCTTGACTGAACGAGACTGGCGGGAGATATGTCTCCCTCCATCTCATGTCCCGGCTCTCTTTATACAGACCCCTGGTGTAATTCCAATCTGTTTTTGTTCTTTTTTTATATTTTTTCTTTTTTGTAAACACAGCCTACTGTCCATCTCAAGGTTATAATCATGTAATGCAAATGTTTTAATTTTCTTTTAAAATGTTTTATATTTTAGCAGTGATCAACAATGTTATCTGGTGCCATAAAATGGTACATCACTCTCTAAGTTACCTTGAGTGTTTTGGAAGACTAGAATAGACTGGGACTGAATCTGTTATCTCTTGGGGTTGCATAATGTAGAGCAGCCATTCTCAACCAGGGTTCCTCCAGAGGTTGTTGAGCTGTAGAGCATTCACCCTCTAACTGATGGTACCTGCACACTTACAGGGTCAATGCATTTTAAAAAAGGCATTCTTCCTACTGACCACAAATATTAAGGAGCCTACTCCCATTGACTACTAATATATTGGGGCACTTTTTCATTGACCACCATGATATTGGGGGTTGAAAATGATCTTCCTTTGGATGAAACATATTGTAGGTATGCCACATTATTTGTTATTTTGTGTATTATTATGTTTACATCTTACAGATTTCAATAACTGTAAGCTGTCAATATAATTATTTTAGCAGGGGTTCCCTGAAACCTGAACATAATTTCAAGATTACTTCCAAAATTTAAAGGTTGAGAAAGGCTGCTTTAGTGTAACAATGTGTTGTATAGATGAACACTGGAAATAATAAATTCATTTAATCACAATATATTTTGTTTGTAATTCTTTAAATCAATATATAGTGTATATTTAAGTTGTAGATGACTGTGACCAGTTTAAAGTAAATGTGTCAGTGCAGTAAAGATACAAAACAGGTTGTAGCACTACAGTGCAGATCCTTAATGATGACTGAACATGCCTTTGGAGTTCTCTAGAGTTCCCCTGCTGCCCAAAATTCCAGGTTAAACCAATGTGTACATTCCAACACTAGTGTTGAGAGCTGGCCCATTCCTCCGATCTCCCATTAATGGAGAGTAAGGCAACTTATTCTAGTGTTAGGTGAATAAGAAGGTGTGGGTGGCGCTAGCCATATCCTCAACAATCAAGAACCACCCCCCCCCCCCCAATTGAAAAAAAAAACAATAAAAATACTCATGCGTAAGAGGAAAAATATACTTACTTACCCCCTGGCATATGGTCACTTTGTCTAGACAAGGAATCCTTGGCTTTCCAAGGATCATTTGGTGGGGCTAAATGGCATGACCGTTGTCTGGGAGAAGCAGTCTAAAGCTAGGGTGTAAGTAGGTATCATTTTTTTCTTAATGATTTTTTTTCTTTTTTTAGCATTAATACATTTTATTACATGGGGGTAAATGTTCCCCAAATTTAATGCACTGTCATGTCCTTTCATTGTAATGTTGCAACCTTCCTAGTTCCATTATGATATGGACAGGTTTGTTTTATGTAACGGCAACCGTACTTTACCTTTGACCAATTAAGTACATGTAGTGAGATGTTGTACTTTACAGTTTATTGTATAGTAAGTAGTCAATATTCTCCAAGGTGGCAATTTCTAAGAGTTTTTGAGCAGAGCCTAAGAACACAGGATGATGACTGCACCAGTAGAACCTAATGGTAGTTCATAAATCCTTGCAATGAGATCAGTAAATATTCCAAAACCTCAGATTAGTATGTGCATAAACCCTGGGGAGCTTCACCCAAAAATAAGCAGCATCTCTATTAATCATGCAGATGTTGTGCCATATACCTCCAATGCCAGTGTGATAATAAATGTTTTCATATTCCCAAATATATATATATTCACATTGCAAGGGATACCTGTGGCTCAGTTTTTATATTTAGGAAGAGAAAGGACTTTGTGGGTACTGCACATTCTAGAAATTCTGACAATATATTATATATAGTTGTACAGTTAAAGTTGATCATCTGCCAACCACATAATATTCTAGCTACTTTCTCCCTAAAGAAGATTGACTTCATTATGTCATAGATCATTAGATTACTAGAAATAGAACAATATATAATTTATTGTAAAGTTTATTATAATATTACTGATTTTGAAAGATGTTTTTGTTATTATACTCCAGACAAACTATCGTTTGTCTGGAGTGTTAGTACAGCCACGTACAGTATATATATATAACTTGTTATTTGAAATCAAGGCAGTTCAAGTCAAGTAGGGGTTTCATTGCCAGTGCTTATTTCAATTTAGAGCACAGCGATTAAGATTAAATATGCAAATCTGACTACAATTTCAATCTTAGAAAACGTGTGCTTCCTAAGGGATTGTATGTACAAGTTTTTAAAATATTATGTTTGCAGCATCATTTAGTATAATTTGTTGTGCTAGAGATCCATATACTATATATATATATATATATATATATATATATATATATATTTACTATATGTTAATATTTTCTGGCAGTTTTTATACAATTCCTCAGCTCTCATGACACCAAGATTTCACTTCTGTAGTATCTGTTATAGCATATACGTATAATCTAGGTGTGTAGTATTATATTTGATAGTAGCTATACTCTTTAATAGGATAACCTCTATCAGATTTATATTGCTGTCTCTGACCCTGATAGGGAGAGTTTTCCTGTTCCAGCTAGCATCCATCACCAGAACAGGGAGTGAGAGGTTTTGTCCTCAAGGGGTACGCCATCATCAGTAAGAACTTAATAGACAACATAACATGTGTCCATTCTATCCAAACCTGAAAAACAATGCAAGACTTTTACTTTAAAGTAACCCATTCTTTTGACAATGGAGGGCAAAGTTAAAGGTTCATTTAGCTCTTCCTTTCCCAGCAGCACATGCAAACCTTGCTTGTTTCATGTGGTCTCTGGTTGGCCATTGGCAACAGCCATGCTGGCTCAGGACACTACCCTTTGTCTTCCTGAATTAGGAATGAGATGGGGTACTACATGTCTTAATTAATGAAGAACTCCGACTCTTGGCTACTTATGTACTCCCAGCCTGATGCCTGCTCTGATCAATTACCTTGTCACTGTTTCCCATAGATGACTGTCCACACAACCAGCCTTTTCAGATGCCTTTATTTTAAAACCAAAATAGTAGTACAAGCGGTTCCAGCGTGTCCTCCTTCTGCCTCTCTCCAAACAACTTTGGCAGCTTCTACCTTAAACTCAGGGATAGAGTTGAGCGAACACCTGGACGTTCGGGTTCAGGGGGTCCGAACAAACTTTGGGAAAAAGTCCGGGTTTGGCACCAAACATTGCCCGAACTTGGACTGAAATCAATGGGGACCCGAACTTTTAGGCACAAAAATGGCTGTAAGAAAGTCCTGGCAAGTGCTAGAGGGCTGCAAAAGGAAGTAAAATGGGGGTAAGAGTAGGGCAAGTGCCCTACATAAAAATGGGGATAGGGAAAATAAATTAAAATCAAATAAAAAAAATGAGAAGGGGGGGTGGATGTGGAGTAGGAGCCTAGAGGTTGTCTAGGCAATGACCGTGGCAGTGTAGGTGGAAGTGGCGGTGGTGGAGGCGTAGGAGGAGGTAGCCAACACTGTATTTTTTTTTTGTTTGTTTATAATTGGGGTAGCCCCCAAAATATTCAGGCCTATTCAAAAAAACAAGTATACGAATGGCTGTGTGAATCCGGTCTAAATGTTTATTCTGCACAAGGTACAGACAAGTCTTGTGGGATCCATGCCTGGTTCATTTTAA
>BLSH010001173.1:24743-49499 GCA_018402905.1 Glandirana rugosa | reverse complement strand
ACGTGGGGGTTGACGGGAATGAAAACTCGCGTCGTTCTTGTGACGCGGGACTCTGGCCCTAGAGAGGGAGAGCCAGAGGGAAAAAAATGGACCCATGGTCGTGACAAGGGTGTGGTGACTTTTTCTCTTAGGGTAATGTGTAGTCGGTGGCCGTTGTGATTGTCCGACGTGCTACGGTTAATTTTAGGAAAGAGAGTTACAGTCTCCAGAGTTGAGGGGCATGTTTTCTAGGAATGATCGGTTTCTTCGCTTGTTTCATTTCCGGCTATAGTAGTACCGGGTTCTCTGGGTGAAGAGACGGGTTTTCTGGGGGGTTAAGTGTAATCTGAAAGCTATGAGAACTCCCTTCTTCTTTTTATTTCCAGATGCCAGAAAGATTTGTTTGTAGTTTGCTAATGTGAATTGGGGGGTCTTTTGGGCAGAGAAGTGGGTCTCTTGGGCCATGATGATATCGGCCTTTACTTTGTTCGCTTCTTTGGCTAGTAAGGATCTTTTGTACGGGGAGTTGAGACCTCTGACATTGAGAGAAAGGATTTTAATTGGCATCGTGCAGCCTGTTAGTGTTGCCGGTGGCTGATGTGTAATGGGATTCTCTTTTTCAGTGGTGTGGGAACAGTGCTGGTACCCAGGTAAAAAAAGGGAGACCGAGAGGGAGAGATCCCGGTCTCAGGGCGCAGTGTTCTTGCTGCGCTCAAAAGTAAGGGCAGTTGGGGGTGCAAGGTCTACCAACAAAAATAAAAAAAATTAGAGGGTGAGACCAAGTCAAACAGTTCAGGCAAACGGCACCGCTGATTGGAGTCCTGAGCTACGACATCAGTTGGTGCGGGGACAACCGGGTAGGGTGGGTCTTCTCAACCCGTCTGTTGCAACTCGTTGGTATCCATGGGGGCGTTGTGTTGTTCCAGGTCGGCGGGCATGTCTTGTGGTAGAATATGCCACATTTGCAGGAGTCGGAGGCCTTCTTGTAGTGTGCGTGCTACAAAGGTTTTGTTAAGGTGAGTAATCAGGAGCTTGTTCGGGAAGCCCCATTTGAAAGGTATCTTGTGGTTAAGTAGAGCTTTCGTTATGGTGGCTAACTGGCGTCGATTTTCCAGCGTAGCTTTGGAAAGATCTGCGTATAGTTGGATGGCGTTAAATGGGTCTGGCAGTCTGTTGTTCCTCCTTGCTGCGTACATGACTCGTTCTTTGGTATTGAAAAAGTGTATACGGGCCAGTACATCCCTAGAGACGGACTGGGGGAGATGTGAAGGCTTCGGCAGTCTGTGCGCTCTGTCGATTTCCAGTTCTCTATCCGTCAGATCCTGGATGAGTGTCCTCATCAGAGATTGTAGGAAGGTTTTCAGTTCTGATTGTTGGATCGATTCTGGTACATTTCGGAATTTGATATCATTTCTGCGTGAGCGATCTTCTAGATCTGCCAGTTTGAGGTGGATCAGTTGAATGTCTTCTTCATGTGATGTGATCGCGTCCACCATTTCGTTATGAGCTCTCGGAATTTCTGCGACCGCTTTTTCTATGTTCTGGATGCGTTGCTCATGTTTCTGTACCGTGGATAACATGGGGGAGAGTACCGAAGATAAGTCCAGGTGCAGAGTGTGTCTTAAGGATAACAACATATCTTTCATGACCTGCTCAGAGACAGGTTTGTCAGATACGGATAGATCATCCAGGGCTGGCTTAGCTTGGGACGAAGGTATCATAAGTTCGTTCGTAGGAAAGATCGTATGTCCAAACGATGCTTCATTCAGAACGATCGGAGGAACGATCGATCGGGCGTTTTCGGGCTCTTCCGTTCTAAGTTTGGATTTTGCCGGACTAGAGGTGGAGGGAGAGGGTGGGGGTGACAACTCACCCGATTCGCCTGGAGGAGTGAAGGATCCGTGTAATCCCCTCTGGGGAGAGTGGAGAGTTGTGGCTGCGTCTCCTGCTGTGGGAGCGGCGCCATCTTGGGTCCCCATGCGGCCTGGAGCAGGAAAGAAATCTGTCAATTTCTTAGGAGCTTTAAAGTCCTTTCTTCTTTTGGACATTCCTGGAGGTGCTAGGAGGGATCAGGTATGCGAGGGGTAGTTGAAAATCCCGGTGTCTGTCGTGGATCGGTCGATTTTTGCCGTTTAGCACAGGAGCTGTGGAGTTAGGCAACCATTCAGCAGTGTCGTCAGGCCACGCCCCTGCATAGATCATTTCACAGACTGTGGACATTCTTCTTTGTTCCTCCTTCTCCAAATAGGGGTTCGGTACATTGCAGCATGCCCTCTCTGAGAACATGGACCGTCCCCAGATTCATGGCAGAGTTGAACCGCAGCGGTATGTCATTCCCAGCTTTGGCTCAGAAAGCGGAATTTTTAGGTTGCTTCTCCCGTCTGCATCAAGCTCCAATGTGGAGCAGGTGACATTACGAGTGTCGCTTCATCACTCTTTCAGCTAAGGTCACCAGTTTGCGCAACGTGTTAGTCATCTTCCCATACTACTTACTGGTGCCCTAATACAGAACTTCCGTCACTGCTAAGTACATCCAGGCCTTTTCCTAGGTCAATCCCGGCATCAGTTCATGCGACAATAGGTTGGCCGATTCATTTCTTGGGGGAATCTTGGATTTGTAGTAAGTTCAGTTTTGGTGTATAAAAAAAAAATACAGTCAGTGCCGTTTGTAACATGTATGTGCCATTTGTTATAGGGCACATCCAAAATCTGCTTGTTCTCTCAAAATATAAAATGCATGACAAGCCGAGTAGACATGTCATATTTTACAGGATTGCCTGGCCTCTCATCCGCTACCCATGCTAAGGAATTTTCCGGTGGAGGGGTTTTTAAAAGGGGTTTTTATACAGGTTTTATTTCTATGCCAATAGACACTTTGGAATGTCAAAATCTCAGATCAGCAGATGCTGGCTTGGAGGCAGTAGACTTGTTGTTGCAGTCAGAACTGGGAAGGGTTTCTCATAGGGCCATTTTCTGCATTTCCATTTCAGAACTGGAGGGTTAATCCCATAGGTTTGGTCATAGGGAAGTTCTCCAGCAAGTTACGTTTGATTTTTGATCTATCAGCCCCTCGTGGTTATCAAATACCAAGCCTGAACTCGTTGATCCCTTCAGATATTTTCACTTAAATAAGCGTCCGTTGATCAGGCGATACACTGCAGTATCAGGATGGGGAGGGCGCCTGGCTGTTGAAAGCAGATATAGCTGACATTTTCAAACTGCTTCCAATCTTGCCATTAGTTTGGCAGTGGCATAGCATCAAATGGAGTGGGCTATACTATTTTTCTACCAAATTAACTTTTGGTTCTTAAAGTAGATCTTGGCTTTTTGATAAATTTGTGCAGGCACTCAGCTGAATACTCACTGACGTAGTCCATTGCCAAGAAGTTATTCCCTATCTGCATAATTTCCTCCTCATAGAGGATTCTAGACAGGCTGCCACTGATCTGCAAAAACGAATGTCTGTTTCTCTGTTCTGAACGTGCCCCTGGCAGGGAACAGGATGGAAGGCCTGTGACATCTCTCACCTTTTTTTTTTTAGGTATTACCCTGGATACTCAGGCCATGCAAGCTAAGACCAGACAAACTTGGAGGGATCAGAGAGTGTATACATGCTTTCACAATCTCACAAGCAGGTTCAAGGGTAGAGTTGCAGTCGTTGCTCGGCATGCTGAACTTTGCCATGGGGATCGTTCCTCAGGGGAGATCCTTCATTTCCCCCTTGTTGGCCTGGTTACTCTCAGCCCCTGCCTTTGATTATCGGATCACGTTGGATGCCATGACTCTATCTGATTTCGGTTGTGGGATGAGTTCCTTCAAAAATTGGAATGGGATTGCAATGTTCATCCCTGCAGGATCAAATTTTTCTCTTCAAATCTGGACTGACGTAGCAGCCTCTAAGGGCTACACGGCCATTTTTTGGCACTCATTGGGTAGCTGGGCCTTGGTCGGACATGATCATACCGAGGTTTGAAGAGTCGTCAGCATTGTTTGACATATACCCGATCATGGTGGCAGCACAGGTGTGGGGTCAATACTAGGTTGGGTAAAACGTAATGTTTTTTCCACAGTCAATCAGGCAGTCTCAGAGACTGGGAACAAAGGCGTATCCAGATCTTTGTTGATTATGTCTTTATAGGTAGGTGGACTTGGCTGTCTCTTCAGTTTCGTTTCCACATACAGTGCAGATTCCTCAGTGGTGCAGAAAACACAGCGGCTGATGCATTCTCTAGGTTTATCTTTCCGCTGTCCTTCCCACAGTTTCCCGATGCCAACGCCTGGGCAACACCATCCCCGCATTTCACAACACTTCTGATGGACTAGATACCCACTGGGCAGATGCAGCCCTTTTGATTAACAGTTCTCTCTCTGTTAACACCAGGAAGGCTATGACGTGGCCTGGAGAGCTTTCCAGAAGCAGTATCCTAGGAGGGATAGTCACGACATCCGATTTCTACTTTCATTTGTTGCATTCTGTCACTCTCAACTAAAGTTATCCTACAGCACCATCAAGACATATGTGGCCGGGGTACAACATTTTTTGTCCTTACAGGATCCCAGTAGGCCATCCATCTTTGCTGCTCGTTCTATGAAGGCCATGCTTAAGGGAATTCAGAAAGCAGTTCACCTGCCACAGCTAGCAGACTGCCTTTTACGGGCCAAATATTCTGTGGTATGTCAGATATGCTCAGTAGGTCTCCTTTTGGACAATTACGTAGTTTGGTGCTTAAAGCAGCAATATATTTGGCATTCCATGGTTTCCTCAGACCAAGTGAGTTTACTCGTTCTGGGACGAATTCCTGCATTCTTATGATTAATCAGTTGGTTAGGCACTCAGATTACTTCCAGCTGCACTTGGACGTATGCAAAACGCAGAAAACAGGAACCGGTACGATTATCAGATTGTTTAAACCGGGAATGCTTGGTGCCCGGTCGCAGTCTCAGATGAACTCATATTGATGCTAGCGGACAGATCCAGAGATAGTCCGTTATTGCCTTTACCTAGTACCCCTCTGTCCACGTCACTGTTTGTGTAACATTGCTGCACTCTGCTATCAAACCTTGGGTTAAATCCTAAGGCATATTCAGGACTTTCTGGATAGGTGCAGCCTCTCGTCAAGGAGTGCCAAGTCATGTTATTAAAAAATTAGGAAGGTGGGATTCGTCTTGTTTTACTAGATACATCCGGATCCCCAAGTGGAGATGTCTAGAGTATTTATGCATTTAGTGGATAATGTTACAATGTTGGAGCAAACAACCCCGTTAATGAAACTCATCCTACTGTCTTATTTTTGCCCCCTTTTAGGCGTACCGACCAAGTGATTATGGTACACTTCAGGTCACTTACTCGTTCCCTTTGGTATTTTCCTTCATACGATTACTGGAGACTCCGAGTACAAATGAGAAGGCTGACTGCAGGTCAGCCTGAATTTGTGGGAGGAGTCGGGCTGCATATAAGCCTGCCCCCTCTCCTCAAGGCTGTCAATGTTCTTCTCGTGCCCCAAGCACCCTTCCCCTCTTTTATTTTTCATTATATTATTTATTCATATCTGGGTATGCCCCCTTTTAGGCTTACCATAAACCACAATCATGGCACACTTCAGGTCACACTTACTTGTTCCCTTTGGTATTTTCCTTCATACGATTACTGGAGACTCGGAGTACAAATATATTCTTGCACTGCCTGACTGTATACAGATAGTGACAGAACTCTAATGGGGTCTGGTGACAGGTGCGTACCACTGGAGTGTAAATTGAATTAAGGGATTGTAGCGCACCACAAAGTTGTGGACCTGTGGCTGACTGCTGCTAAGTAGTACTGGCTGATATGGGGAGAGGGCCCCCTAGAGCACGGACACTGAAACTCAGGGAGCTAGCGCATCGGTTTCAGAGTACGGAATTTAAGAGCCAGTGGGTATTCACCAGAGCCTATAGTGGTGAGGATGGATTTGGCTGCAACTGGATCCAGGTTGTGGCCCCCATGGTCCCCTAGCTCATGCTCGGGCTGGTCCCAGGTGGTAGAGGGGAAGCAGCAGCACAGGAACAGTAAGAATCGTCAGAAGAATAGCGAAGGGTCAGGACAACAAGAAGACAGGAGAAACCAAAGACAAGACGAAGGTCGAGGTATCGGGCAGGAAGGGATAGTCAAACAAGCCAAGGATCAGTACAAGGATAAGACTCAGAGCAACCAAAGGAGACAATCACACACACAAGCCAAACACGGACAAATGTTGATCAGCCATGCGGCCTTGCACTGCCAAGTATTATATCCTGTTACCAATTAAGGCCCTGGGGCTGAGACCAGCTGAGGAGGGCCTACTAAAGCACACAGGTGAGGGAGGCCCAGCCTTTAACTGGACACATACAGCAAAGGTAGGCAACAGATAAGACATGAATGTTTGCTGAGGTTTCAAGACAGAATGTATACTATAGTTTCATGACAGATAGCCCTATGTATATAATATATATTTCCCTACACTAACCTGCCTGCACTAACTAACAGATATAAAGATAGATTGCAGATCTCCCTATCTATCTATCCAGCTAGCTAGCTATCTTTTTATTTTTTTACAGTTTTCGAAAGCTATCTAGCTAAACTGCCTGCAAAACCTAAGCTCTCTCTCTATCACCGCCACCAACACACTACATAGAGCCACTGTACAAGTGGCTTTATATAGTGTGGGGCATGGATTGAGACTGCTGAGCAGTGATTGGCTAAAGGCACCCTGCCTTTAGCCAATCAAAGCTCTCACAGCAGGGCGCCCGCTGATTGGCCAAAGCATGCAGGTCATGTGCATGCTTAGGCCAATCAGCAGGCAGCATTCCGCCGCCATTGGAATGCATTATGGGACGCGCAAAGTCCCCGCGAACGCCCCATACTGTTTGGAAAGCCACAAACAGACGAACACCCGATGTTCGACTCGAACTGGAAGCTCATCCCTAATTACTACATTTCTTTACACCAAACTAATAGATAGAGAAACATTGCTTAATTTTCATAGTACACCTGCCCATCTCCGTAAAAATCTGCCCATTTCACAATTTGCAAGGGTTTTACATATTTGCTCAGACACTGACAACAAGCAACAGCAGCTTGTGACAATGTGACACAAGGTTTTGGAATGTGGATACCCTACACAGGTGCTCGACTGTGCTCTAGCCAAAGCCTTGACCGATCGATCTAGGACTCCTCGTCCAAACAATCATCCGCTGTTTGTCCACACATTCAAGCAGGAATCCTGTGGGATTGGACAGGTGGTTGTACGCAAAATTTTAAGGACCGACAAGGCAAAACCCATGATCGCATACAAACGCAGTAAAACACTACTGGATTATCTAGTACAGGCTAACCCCGGACATAAATAAACTAAAATTCCACCCAGGATATCCCAGAAAACAGTTTTCTACAAGTGTTATAATTGCAATGTGTGCAACTCACTGATTTGCGGCGAGTACTTTTCACACCCACATAGGAGTAACCAATATCGGATACAAGACTATTTCAATTGCAACACCGACTTTGTGTTTACATTTTGAAATGTCCTTGCGCATTGATCTACAGGGGAAAGACAATAGGCCCTTTCACTTACACTTTGCCACAATGTAAAGTAGTGAGTGTACAGCTTGTATAACAGTGTAAATTTGCTGTCCCCTCAAAATAACTCAACACACAGCCAACAAAAGTGAGTACACCCCTAAGTAAAAATGTCCAAATTGGGCCCAATTAGCCATTTTCCTTCCCCAGTGTCACGTGACACGTTAGTGTTACCAGGTCTCAGGTGTGAATGGGGAGCAGGTGTGTTAAATTTTGTGTAATCAATCTCACTCTCTCATACTGGTCACTGGAAGTTCAACATGGCATCTCATGGCAAAGAAGTCCCTGAGGATCTGAAAAAAATAATTGTTGCTTGACGTAAATATGGTCTAGGCTATGAGAAGATTGCCAAGGCCCTGAAACTGAGCTGCAGCATGGTGGCCAAGACCATACAGTGGTTTAACAGGACAGGTTCCACTCAGAACAGGCCTCACCATGGTCGACCAAAGAAGTTGAGTGCACGTGCTCAGCATCATATGCAGAGGTTGTCTCTTCTAAAGATGATACACAAGAAAGCCCACAAACAGTTTGCTGAAGACAAGCAGACTAAGGACATGGATTACTGGAACCACGTCCTGTGGTCTGATGAGACCAAGATAAACTTATTTGATTCAGATGGTGTCAAGCGTGAACCAGAATAGGAGTACAAAGACAAGTGTGGCTTGCCTACAGTCAAGCATGGTGGTGGGAGTGTCATGGTCTGGGGCTGCATGAGTGTGGCCGGCACTGGGGAGCTACAGTTCATTGAGGAAACCATGAATGCTAACATGTACTATGACATACTGTAGCAGAACATGATCTTCTCCCTTCGGAGACTGGGCCGCAGGGCAGTATTCCAACATGATAACAACCCCAAACACACCTCCAAGATGGCCACTGCCTTGCTAAAGAAGCTGAGGGTAAAGGTGATGGACTGGCTAAGCATGTCTCCAGACCTAAACCCTGTTGAGCGTCTACGGGGCATTCTCAAACGGAAGGTGGAGGAGCGCAAGGTCTCTAACATGCACCAGCTCTGTGATATCATCATGGAGGAGAGGAAGAGAACTTCAGTGGCAAGCTGTGAAGCTATGGTGAACTCCATGGCCAAGAGGGTTAAGGCAGTGCTGGAAAATAATGGTGGCCACACAATATATTGATACTTTGGGCCCAATTTGGACATTTTCACTTAGGGGTGTACTCACTTTTGTTGCCAGCAGTTTAGACATTAATGGCTGTGTGTTATTTTAAGAGGACAGAAAATTTACACTGTTATACAAGCTGTACACTCACTATTTCTTCAGTGTTGTCACATGAAAAGATATAATAAAATATTTGCAAAAATGTGAGGGGTGTACTCACTTTTGAGAGATACGGTAATTCTTAAAAATGTGCACTTACATTAAAATGTGCTGCAAACCAGCACCAGCATGAACAGCTTTGGAAGTGTCTCACTGATGTACAGGGTGAGCCCTATGCAGTACTACTAGTGGGTTTCCCACCATTGTTGCTCTATTTTTGGTATTCATATATTATATAGATTAATTAAACGCAGAGTGATATATTTCAAGCATTTAATTTTGATGACTATGGCTTACAGCTAGTGAAAACCCAAAATTCAGTATCTCAGAAAATTAGAATATTACATAAGATCAATAAAAAACAAGGATTTTTAATACAGAAGTGTTGGCTTACTGAGGGTCGGTCTTGAGGCGATCAGTCTGTGGCATTGCTGAGGTGTTATGGAAGCCCAGGTTGCTTGGATAGCAGCCTTCAGCTCCTCTGCATTGTTGGGTCTGGTGTCTCTCATCTTCCTCTTGACAATACCCCAAGGATTCTCTATGGGGTTAGGTCAGACGAGTTTGCTGTCCAAACACAGTGATACCATGATCATTAAACCAGGTATTGATACTTTTGGCATTGTGGGTAGGTGCCAAGTCCTGCTGGAAAATTAAATCAACATCTCCATAATGCTGGTCAGCAAAGGGAAGCATGAAGTTCTCTAGAACTTCCTGGTAGAGGGCTGTGCTGACTTTGGACTTGATAAAACACAGTGGACCAACACCAGCAGACATGGCTCCCCAAATCATCGCTGACTGTGGAAACTTCACAATGGACCTTGCAACTTGGGTTCTGTGCTTCTCCACTCTTCCTCCAGACTCTGGGATCTTGATTTCCAAATGAAATGAAAAATTTACCTTCATCCAAAAAGAGAAATTTGGACCACTGAGCAACTGTCCAGTCCTTTTTCTCCTTAGCCCAGGTAAGATGCTTGGTTTAGTAGTGGCTTGACACAAGGAAAGCGACAGTTGTAGCCCATTTCCTGGATACATCTGTGTGTGGTGGCCCTTGAAGCACTGACACCAGCCATAGTTAACTCCTTGTGAATCACCCCAAAATTCTTGAATGACCTTTGCTTAACAATACTCTCAAGGCTGTGGTTATCCCTGTTGCTTGTGCACCTTTTTCTACCAAACCTTTCCTTTCACTCAGCTTTCCATTACTATGCTTGGATACATCCATCTGTGAACAGCCAGCTTCTCTAGCAATGACCTTTTGTGACTTACCCTCCTTGTGGGGGGTGTCAATGACTCTCTTCTGGACAACTGTCAAGTCAGAAGTCTTACCAATGATTGTATAACCGACTGAACCAAGCTGAGAGACAATTTAAAAGCTCAGGAAACCTTTACAGGTGTTTTGAGCTAATTAGCTGATTAGAATGTGACACCATGAGGTTGATTTACTAAAACTGGAGCGTGCAAAATTGCAGCTCTGCATGGTAGCCAATAAGCTTCTAACTTCAGTTTGATCAATTAAGCTTTGACAAAAAAGCCTGCAGAGCTGCGCCAGATTTTGCACTCTCCAGGTATAGTAAATCCAACCCCATGAGTTTACAATATTGAATTTTTCATCATATTCTAATTTTCTGAGATACTGAATTTTTGGTTTTCACTGGCTGTGAGCCATAATCATCAACATTAAAAGGAATAAATGCTTGAAATATATCACTCTGTGGGTAATGAATCTATATAAAATATATGAGTTTCACTTTTTGAATTGAATAACTGAAATAAACTGAAATAAATTTACTTTTTGATAATATTCTAATTTTTTTAGATGCACCTGTATATAGAATATACAATTGCGACACAAGCCATATTGTAAATTATTGTTAATACAAATTATGCATTTAGACCATGTGACCTACTATTTTTATTTTTGGTGTAGTGGGAGTACAGGTTAGTGTGTGAAGATTTCCACAGTTCGTTTGTAGTATGTGTAGGATGTTTAAGGAACTTTCGGATGGAGTCATACGATGAGCCAGCCTCGAATGGGTGTTTGAGCATATGCTTACAGAGTCTGTGGTGGGGTTTGAATGAGATGTAGTCTAGGTTAGCACACAGTTAGTTTGTGTCCTGTGTTGCACCATATCCTTCAGTTAATATGAGGATGTTGAGGAATAGCTTGGGAGATTGAGCTTATTTTATTTGTCGTGTGTATGCAGGCAAATAGGTTCAGATTGTATGTGGAGTTTAGGTGCTGTTTCGGTAGAGTTAATTATTATAGGAGTTTTGTTGTCCTTTTAAGTTTTTTTTTTTGTTTTCCCCCTTATTGGGTGTAGATCTAGATTAGTGTTTTGGTAAGCGGTTTCAATCTCAGGTAGGGTTGTCCCCATGCTTGTGCGAGGCTGGCTCATGTCCCTGGCTCCACTCGGTTGCTACACGCACATTGAATAGTATAAAATTACATAACCAGTATATGATTTAACCTTTTCCATGCGGGTGAAGTCCTTTTCATGTGTGGTACATATAAGTGGCAGTGTGAGAGTGTAATTTCTTACCTTAGTGTAAGCGGAGTAAGGTTTTGATTGGAGTGTAGGAATGGTTCTGATGATGAATCAGAATCCTCAGCAAGGAGTGCACCCGCATGGCTTTTTTAATATTGAGCGTTGCAGTAAACACAGGAGAGAAAAAAAACAGCTTTAAGTAAAACAATAGAACAAGAAAACAAACGGTCAATTTTGGCTGGTATTAGAGTGAGACAATGTACATGAGGCCTTTGGAGGTTGCCCTAAGTAGTGTGTTAAAGAAAAATAAAGTTTCCCGTTTTGGATATTAATTTCAGGTTGAAATGTCAGTGAGGGCGGATCATCATATGCAGCTAATAAAGTTCCTTTTGCTGCTTTGGGTCTGCATATGGTCTAGCTTTCCTGGTGTGTTTTGTGCTGGCATATGCGTTGTTTACACTGGTGCAAAAGTTTTGAGCAGAATGAGATGATCTGGGTGCGGCACAAGAAGTCAAGCATATGCTTATGAGATGTCACCAGGGCATAGTTCAGATGGGTATATTGCTGTTCCGTATACATAGCTAGGTTCATGTGATTAGGGCTTGTTAAGCAGGGTAGGTTATAGGTGAGACAAGACATAGGAAGGAGTAAATGGGTAAATGCAAGAAGCTAGAAGACATTTCAAAATATCCAGTTCTAAGAGGGGAGAGACCAGATATGTAGGTGAACCAATGTCAATGACAAAAAGTAAGGGTGTAAAAGAACAGGGATTCAGTAGAGAGGATAGCTTAAATGTGGATGTTGCTATCATATCTAGTCTTTTCTCGGTTTGCGATGCGCTGGGGAAGAGGTGAGGCTTCCTTCTCTGGAGGAGCGTCTATTTACTGGCGGAGGAGAGAATCTGGCTGAGAGCCGGCGTCTCCTATGCGGGTGTGCCTCATCATTTAGAGGTAGTTCCATAGGTTCCTCCCTGGAGCGGTCTTAATAAGTAGGGCGTAGATCCGAGTACCAGTTGGGTAGGTCAATGTAAGGGATATTAAGCTTGTCACAGAAGGTTGGTAGGTCTTCTGGTACTTTCAAGAGAGCTGGGCGGTTAGGCGGACCTGCAGAAAGGCAGAAAGGGAATTTCCACCTATATGTTATATTTCTTTCCCTCAAGGTGTCCAGGAGAGGGCGAATGTCTCTGCGTTGCTGTAAAGGAATCTGTGATAGGTCCTGGAAAAGCTTTATTTCATGTCCCTGGTAAATGATGTGGTTTCTGAGCCTGGCATTACGCAGGATTTCTTCTTTTAGTTGGAAATTTACTATGTTGCATATTATATCTCTGGGTGGTTCATTATCTCTGCTTCTAGGCTTCAGAGCTCTGTGGTATCTTTCCATCTCCACGGGAGTTTCAAGAGGTCTGCCTAGGAGATCATTGAAAATGGCCAGAAGAGAGGGGAGTAAATGGTCATTGTCAAATGATTCAGGTAGGTTTCTGATCCTGACATTGTGTCTGCGGCTGCGATTTTCCAAATCTTCTAGATGGCGTCACATGTCTCGCAGGTGTAGGGTATGTGAGTCTATGTCTTGTCTGGCACTGTGAATGTCAGTGTCATGACGTGCTGTGGTGTCTTCGATTTCCTCTATTCTGGTCACCATGTTATGAAAGTCATTTCTTAAGTCTGATATCGCGGCAGTAAATGTAGCTTTAATATCTTTAGCAATAGCCTGTAGGTCTGCAATACTGACTGGTTGATGTATTTGGTCTTCTGGTCTTAGCTGCTTGTGTGAAGTACCTGTGTTTTCCCGTCTTACAGGGCTGCGGCTTACATGGCGTGTTTGCTCTCCTGGGGCCTGTGTTTCCGGTTTCTTCTCCCGCTTTTTGGAGCGGAATATATCCGCAATGGGGGCGTCCGCCTCAGAAGTGTGTGCCCTGGGCGAGCGCGAACGGGTGGGGGATTGTTCCCCTTGTGTCTTGCCCATTTTAATGAGCCTAGTGTTCGATTAAGGCTTAGGAAGGGACACGATGCAGCGGAACTAAGGGTTTAGGTTGCCATTTCCCTCGACGTCCAAACTCTGCCCCTTTAGTGTTCTGCCTGCTGAAGTGTTATTGGTCTTGTGTAGTATATATTCACACGGGGGGGGGGACTGATCTTGCAGGAGTCAGGGTCTTTATGCTTGGTAGTATACCTAGAGTTGAGTGAGCAGGGTGTTCCTGATGCCAGGGCCTTGGTGTTTTCCCTGCTTGTAGACTGGGTGCTCTGAGCAGGTGTGTGACTTTGTATATAATAATCTGTATTCCCAGTCTGCTTATCTTGTGAATACAGTCTCTCTTCGGCACTTCTGGGATAGGGCTAGCAGTATTGTGGCTATTCCTGAGAGGTAGATGTGGCGTCTAAGGAGCTGTAAAAGGGGCTAGTGCAGGTGAGGACCCAGGCCTTAAGATGGCGGAGGCTGAGTTATCTTTGCTTGGGTGGCTGATGTAATTAATATGGAGCTGTAGGGGGTCCTCGGGTTGTGTGCGGGCTGTCAGGCTTTAGGTCTAATGGTGAGGGGAGATGATTGCCGTCGGGCAGAACGGGCCGCTCCTCCGTGCCCGAAAATTTAGCCCGGGGATTCGTTCGCGGCCTAGGCCGCGGCCGGCGACAAATAAAATTTCGGCTCCAGAAAGGGCTTGCTGGAAAGCCTTTTGTGTGTACAAGTGTCCTGCAGGTTTTTTACCTGAGATGAAGCTGCGAAAGGCTCAGATGGTGATGGATAAGTATCTGTAAAGTACAGAGCTCCTCTGTCATGCGTCCGCTCTCAAGCCACGCCAGGCCACGCTGTTAATACAAATTATATGTCCTTTTCAATCTGCAGTGCTGTATTTTTTTGTAAAGTTCAATTCAGTATGGAGGTGTTCCATACACAGATGGTGTACAGAACACCCCCAGAAAGGTCATCTCTTGCTTGTGTGTTTGGCTAACTGATTTTCCCAGAAGTCTGCTCTAAGATACAAATCAGATTTTACTTATCCTCTCCAACAAAAATTTCAGCGGTGAGGTACTAATGGATTAATCACTTCAAAAGGAATGCAGACCCTGACACTCTCTTTATTAGAACCCTGGAAGAGCATCAGTTGATTAATAAAGAAAAAGCCACTTGTAATCAGAATCACTCTGCACAAGATATGATCTAACATAGAGCTTTTCTTTCAGAGCAGAAATAGGTAGGACAGCGCAACAAGGTTTGCTAAAATCCCTGCAATTTACATAGATAACCCAGGAGGGGTTGTTTTTTCATGCTAAAAGTGGAGATACTCTTTAAATAACAACGTCATAATTAGTAAGGCGCTTTGCTTGCTTTCATCCACATTCTCAAGTACTTATTTGTGCTGACCTACCTGGTGCCACAAAGCCTTTCTATCCAAAATATCCTGGCCAGGTTCTTGCTTAGTGTCAACATGCACTATGGCCTCATTATTTTCGATGGATGGTCCACACTGTGCTTGAAGGCTGGGTGCCGCCATGTGTATGAACCACCCATCATGCCTGGGATATTTTAAGTACAAAGGCTGTGAGGAGCCAGGCAGGGTCACGCAGTGAATAACTCAGAAGCAGGGGTGAATGTAAATGTTGAGCTATATAGGCTACACTCAAGGGGTGATTTTTCTATTCAAGGACAACTTTGTTAAAAGTGAAATTGTTTTTAAAAGTAACATATGCTTTTCCTATACTGGGCAAAGCAACAGGTCACCTTTAATCCCCTCTCCCCAGCAGGACATACTCACATTTCTTTTGCTCACATACTACTCCATTTGGCTTCCAGGAGCAGGAGAAACGTCCCTACTTAAAGGGATTGTAAAGTCAGAAGGTTTATTTTATCTTTTTTTTTTTTGGCATTTTCAATGCATAGATTTATTGATTTTTTTATTATTATTTAATCATTTTATTAATTTTATAAATGCTATAATAAAGGCATACAAGCAGAAGAAAACAAGGTCAGAGTGTCTGTAAGACATGGCAAAACAATCAAGTGGATTTACAATCAAGCTGAGTACATGTCATTGATAAAACAGCTCAATAGAACAACAGAGCATTATCCTAAGGCAGCAGCCAGAGATCTAAGAACCTGCAGTATCTTTGTCTAAAGGAGGTTTGGATGGATAAAAGAGACCTGAGCGCCAGATCCCACCTCCCCATGAAAAAAAAGGGGGGCAACCAGACCTGAGTCCTAGAGAAAGGCCATTGTGGCAGGTTAAGGATGACTAACTGCATATAGCCCCTTGGGGAGGGTTATAAGTCATAATACATCTGAACAAGGTGTGGTTTAAAAGAAGGAATAAAGAAATGAAAAACTACAGGTGAGGTGGGGGGAGGAGGGCCTGCAGGAATCCCATCGACTATAAGCCCTTGTGTATCATGCCTGCTTGACCTGGAGGGCATAAGATGGAAAGTCAAAGTGCGTGATTTTGTGGCGTTGTGGGATTGGATGTGCAGTTCCTCACCGCATCCCAAAGATTATATATGAATGGGGGTTGAAATTAAGGTTTGTGCTGGGGCAGGAAAAGTGGAATAAAGTCTTGCCATCTACGGAGGAAGTGCGTTTTTGAGTTTGCTTTGGAGGACCATGTATCCAGGAAGTTCTAGCTCCTTTCTGACCTCGGAGACCATGGCTGGTCGAGTCTGGGTTCATCCTCTGAGGATTGTTCTCTTGGCCACTAGTAAACAAATGTAAGTTAATTGCGGAAAGAATTTTGGCAATAATGTCATGGGTAGATCCATTGAGAGGTCACTTGGCTTGGCGTTGAATAGCATAAGACACGGGTGTAGTAGGGTGGTGATGTGGGTCACTAAAGTTATAAATGACTGGACTTGCTGCCAGAAAGAGGTTATGTGAGAACAGGACCACAGTCTGTGGAAGAGTGTTGGCTTAGTGGCGTTGCATAGAGGGCAGACTTTCTCCGTAGGACGATCCTCTGGTATATAGTAGGGTAGGTATGCTCTATGTAGTAGTTTGAAGTGGGATTTTCTCCATGTCTCATTAGGAGTGAGTGCCAACGTTTTCCTGTAACCCTCCCATAGGATAGTGGCAAGGTTGTCCAGAGGAATGTCTTTGCTCCAGGCTTTGGTTGCCGTTTGTTCCAGGGGTTGAGTGAAGTAGGGGATAAATGGGTTGTATATGCTGGAGGTAGAAAAGGAGCCTGATTTGATAAGTTTGTCTATAAGAGTATTTCTGAATCTGATCTGGGGTTTAGGGCAGGTGCTGTTGACAAAGTCCAATATCTGGCAGAGATAGCAAGTGTGGTGGTCAGGAAGGCCAAAGTCCATGATGATCTTTGAGTAGGGTTTAATTTTTCCGGTGGTTGGGTCATATAGGGATATCATCTCTGTGAGATTTTTGAGCTCCCAGAATCTAAAGGCTTTGTGGTGGGTGGAAGGTGTTAACATTGGGTTCCCCAGGATGGGGAGGTAGGCTGATATGTGTTGGGATACTCCTAGTAAAGTTCTGATTTCCCTCCATGCGACTATAGGTGAGGTTGTCATCCAGGGTTTAGGGTCGCCCTTGCCTAAAGGCATGATCTCACTTTTGGAGAAGTTTATCTTTGGACCTGCACATGTGTGAAATGTGTTAAAGGTATGTTGTATTAGGGGTATGTCCTCTTGGGGATTGGTCATGAAAATCAAGATGTCGTCGGCTAAGAGGGCTGCGCAAATTTCTTCTCCACCTATTTTGACACCATGTAAGGGTAGATGTGTGCTTAAATAGTGTGACAGGGGTTTGATGGCCAAGTTGAAGAGCAGGGGTGAAAGGGGTCATCCTTGGCATGTGCTTTTATGTAAGGAGATAGGGTCTGAGATGATGCCTGCCGCTACCACTCTCGCTATGGGAGAGGAGTAGAGAGTTTTGATAAATTTAGAGAAGGTGCCTGTAAAGCCGAACCATTCGAGAGTTAGTGAGAGCCATGTAAAGTCAACTTTGTCAAAAGCCTTCTCTGCGTCTAGGGTGAGGATGGCTACGTCTTGGGCTGGATGGGATTTGGCATATTCTAGTATGGCCAGAACCTCATATTTGAAGTGGCTGAGCAGCTTTTAACGAAGCCTGAATGTGCTGTGTGGATCAAGGTTGGCATAATGTCAGCAAGGCGGAGTGCAATAATTTTGGACAAGAGTTTGGAATCGACGTTTAGTAGAGAAATGGGTCGGTAGGAGCCCAGTTCGGTAGGGTATTTGCCTTTTTTGGCGATTAATTTAATATAAGCCTGATTGCCCGATGACAGGTAGGGCCCTCCCTTCCAAATTTCATTGAAGACCATATGAAGAGTCTGGGGAATGAAGTCTTTTGTGAGCTTATAGAATTCTCCTGTCAGTCCATCTGGACCCAGGGATTTGTGGTTAGGTAGCAGTCCAATGTTGTCAGCAATTTCTTTTTCGGAGATGGGGCGTTCAGGTCTTGTAGTTGTCCTGGGGAGATTTGGGGGAGGTTGGCTAGTGTGAGAAAGTGTTCGGCTTGTGTTAAGTCCATCTTGTCAGGGGCGTATAGGGAAGTGTAAAAGTTTTGTAAAGTTTTGTTAACGTCCGAGGGAAGCGAGACTATGCATCATGTGTGGTCTTTGAGGGATGTGATATGGGTTGGAGCATACTGGTATTTGCTAAGCCTGGCTAAAAGTTTGCCCATCTTATTCCCATGTTTGTGAAAGAGAAGTTCTGAGTGTGCAGATTTGATATGTTCCTGAGGTTCTGCCCAGGAGTCAAAGGTTTGTTTGGCTTCTAATAAAAAACAAAGATAGCTCCTGAGCTCGGATACATCAACCAAGGGATAGGCAAAAGGAGGAGAGCACAATGAGAGTTCTTTATAAATGTAGCATTCACTCAGCACTTGGTGGTCTTGCAGCCCTCCTCAGGACCATGGACATCCAAAAGACACTAAAGGAAAAACACAAAAGAGGGGCGCACCGACCTAGTGCAATACCAAAAAACCGTTTATTAAAAAAGTAATAGAATAAAATATACACACAAACGGAGCAATGTAACAGGCATCATAACAAGAAGTGAAATAATTTCTCCAAGGAGCAAATCGATCTCCACCATAACAGGGGGACCAGACAGGCTCTGAGGAAGAGGGTTTACCCTGGATGGAGGTCTCTTGTATATGTGGCAGCAAAGTTGGGGAGGAGAAAAAGTCATCTAATCTGGTAAAAGTTCCATGGGGGGGAGTGAATTCCTTATCCGTAGGATGTGATAGTCTCCAAAGCCTGTTAGATTGGAGCCTAGGGTAAGTTATTCTAAGAGTGATGTTTGGTTTGACAGGGGTCGGGACTGGGGGGTGTCCCGGGAGGATCCGTCTTCTGTTATGTTCATAGTGGTGTTGAAATCCCCACCTATTAAGTGTGGGTACTGAGGGTTTTTGAGAATCCATTTAGTGGTTTGTTGGAAAAAGGAGACTGTAGGGGAATTCGCAGCATAGACATTTGTGATGTGTATGTCTTTAGATTGGAGTCTAATATGTGCGGTGACTAGGCGTCCCTGGTTGTCACTATATGTGTCTATTAGTTCGTATGGTAGCTGTTTGTGGAATAAAATGGCAACGCCTGCTTTCCTGCCTACCGCTCCTGATCCAATGACTTTGCAAACCCATAGCTTCTGCATGTGGTGGTAGTCCTCAGGGGGAAGATGGGACTCTTGTAAGAGGGCGATATCTGCATGTAACCTCTTAAGATGTCTGAGTATTTTCATATGCTTGGTAGGGGATCTCAAGCCCTTGACATTGCATGAGACTACCCACATGCAGAGATAAGGGTGTGCGGTGTTGGAAGCGTTTTTATATCATAGTTATAGCATGTGTAAAAATAGAGTAACTCATGGTTGAGGCGATGTGTGTTCGTCTGGCTCACGGGATGAACATAGGAACAGATACCCTGCAGTTGGAAGGAGGGGAAAGGGAAGGAAAGGAAAAAGAAATTTGTTAACCAAAAGAAAAGCATAACAACCAAGAACTTTATCGACTTCATTTTTTTCCGTATGCGAGTCCTAATTCCCATGCCCAGCGTTACCAACTGCCGGGTACCGGGATGATGTATAGATGTGCCATGGCCCATGTCAAGGAGTGCCACGAGAAAGAAGTAAGTGTCCTCAGCTGCATCCCCATGTCGTGGTCTAAGAGTGGCTGGGTCAGTGGGTGATGAACCGTCAGATGTCAGGAAGAAGAGGGGTTTACATGCAGCTTGATCCATTGGAATTACTCACGTGAAGGCGTTTTGGGGGGTCCTTTCTTGGGCTTCTTTGTTCCCTTGGATCCATGGGTTCCTCCTCCATGCTGGTGTTCCCTTTCTCTTGCCAGGTGAGCCTTGAGCGTAGGTAAGAGTCTGCTTCCTCGGGTGTGTGGAAGAAAGGTGATCCCCGTTAGGGGCCAATAATCTGATAGTTGCTGGAAAGGCCAGTGTGAAGCGAGTACCCTGTTTGCAGAGCTCCGCACAAAGTGGCTGAAAGGCCTTTCTTCTTTTCGACACTTCTGGGGAGTAATCTGTGAAAATGAGTAGGGCCTGGCTGTCGATATTCAGGGCGCGGGTCATGCGAAATGCCTGTAGTACAGCCAGCCTGTCTGGGATAGTTTAGATATTTCACAATGACTGGCCTCTGTGATTTGCGGTTGGGGTCTGGAGCCCCAATTCTGTGCGCTCGTTGGGCTACACACAGATTTGGTAGGCCCAGGGCCTCGGGTATGTGGAATGTGCAAAGATGGAGTAATGAGCCCGCTTGGACAGATTCAGGGAGGCCCACAATCCGCAGATTGTTCCTCCTGGACCTGTTCTCGAGGTCTTCGAGTTTATCGTGGATATAGGAGTGAATATTAGCATGATCTTGTAAAATACCTTCGTGTTGGTATACCTCTTCCTCCAGGTTAGCAATCATGTATTCTGCCTCGCTGATCCTGTGAAGCTGTTTGCCCAATTCCTTAAGCAGGATAATCCGCTGGCAATGGCCGTGTCTACAGCTGATGATATGCGGGGAAGGATCAGGTTAGCTACTGCCTGTGCAATTTTATCGTAAGCCAGGGAGTGAGCACTGAAATTGGAGCCAGGAGCCGTCATTTCTATGCTGTCTGCTGTGAGGAGAGAAGCCGTGGCCATCTTGGATCCCTCAGCGGTGGTGTGTGGCTGCGCTGTGCCGGCAGGGCTGAGAGAGCTGGAGCCGGCGCCTTTCAGGAACTTCTCCATGAGAGAGTTTGGAGGGTGTCCGGTGCTTGTCTCAGCTGTCAGGCAGGTCTTGGGCTGGATTTATATAAGAGATGAGGGCCGGGGAAGACGGAGCCGCTGTGCCTCGCGTCCCTCACATACGGCGCCAGAACCGGGAGTCCTATTTAATTTGAATGCATTCTATGTATTAAGATAAAAAGCCTTCTGTATGCAACAGCCCCCCAATACTTACCTGAGGTCCCTCTCTGTCCAGCGATTCCCACAAGTGTCTCAGCCATCCTAGAATCTCCCTCCTGATTGGCTGAGACACAATGGCGGCACCATTGGCTCTCACTGCTGTCAATCAAAGTTAGCTAGCCAATTAGGAGGGAGAGTGGGCAGGGTCTGGGTGTGGCTCCATGTCTGAATGGAAACAGGGAGCTGTGACTTGGCTCGGCAGCCCCCATAGCAAGCTGCTTGCTGTGGCAGCACTCAGCAGGAGGGAGGGGCCAGGATCACAGAAGAGGGACCCGAGAAGAGGAGGGTCTGGGCTGCTCTGTGCAAATACACTGCAACAGAGCAGGTAAGTATAACATGTTTGTTATTTTTATTGGGGAAAAAATGAGACTTTACAATCACTTTAAGCTACAAGTCATTCTGGTCATAGCTTACTCTTGACTATTGATTTAATTTTTGACAGCACTTGTGCTTGGTAATTGGTTCAGCACTGTCACGTGGAGTCAGTCCTCCATACTGGGAAATACTAAATATTTTGTTTTTCCCAGGCAGCTTAAAAACAGCAGCAAGGAAGAGATGGAAAGGAAATAATGTGCTAGTAAGGGCGGGGGAATTAAAGACAACGTACAGTTTTACTTTAAAGGGTAACTCCAGGAAATATGATCTTCTGGGTGATCTATGTACATTGCAAGGAATTTAACAAACTTTGTTGCAGATTCCTACCTTTTGTTATTCTAAACAAATAGCTGTTTGTCTGTGCCCATGCGCAGAATGAATGTGAATGGGAGTGATTTGATAATTACCAATCAGCTGCCAGACTTGCGGTGTTCTAATGAAGAAAGTGGCAGGGTCTGTATCCCTTTAGATGTGATTTCCCTTTGGGAGTATCTCACCAAAAAGTATGTTTGTGTTGCAGGGGATTCCCAAAATCTGGCTTGCATCTTAATGCAGACTTCTGGAAAAATCAGTGAGCCAACCATACAAGCTGGAAATGACTTTTCTGAGGGTATTCAGTACACCATCTGTGTACAGAATGCCTCCAGGTAGCCATATTCTATTACATATTGCTATAAATTGAAAAGATAGGTCATTTTTTCCCTTTGGGAACATGTTATATGATTCACCTGTTTTTAGGGTAGAACATGCTCACAATGCTGCAGCCACTCTCCGCTGCCCTCTCTCCCTGTGACAGCAGTACAGGGAGTAGTTACCCGCACTAGCTGTCACTTTTTGAAAATAGCACAGATGTGCGGGGCTCTGTCCATACAGCCACATCACTCATTCACAGAGCTCTGTGTATGAATGAACTACAAGTCCCGACATCCTTTGTAGCTGTCAGTTTGTAGCTCTCAATGAACTGCCACGGCGCTGTTGAGCACTGTGATAGTTCATTGAGTCTTCCACTCAGTGTGAAACTGCCTGGCCATACGATGTGTGGGGCAGGCAGTTCATGCTTACAGTGTGCAGGAGACCTGCGTGGCATCTGTGATCTGCTGATCACTGGTCCACTGCTTTCCAGGCTCCTAAACATAAAAAATATGCATTTATTTTAACCTGAACATCCTTTAATAACATCCAATTACAATATGACTTGTGTAGCAATTGTAGTGAAAATGTCCAAAGTGGGCCCATTTTTTTGTGTGGCCTCCATTATTTTCCAGCACTGCCTTAACCCTCTTGGGCATAGAATTTACCAGAGCTTCACAGGTTGCCACTGGAGTCCTTTTCCACTCCTCCATGATGACATCATGGAGCTGGTGGATGTTAGAGACCTTGCACTCCTTCACCATCCGTTTGAGGATGACCCACAGATGCTCAATAGGGTTTAGGTCTGGAGACATGCTTGGCCAGTCCATCACCTTTACCCTCAGATTTTTTAGGCAGTGGTCATCATGGAGGAGTGTTTGGGGTCATTATCATGTTTGCATATGGCCCTGCAGCCCAGTCTCCGAAGAGAGAGGATCATGCTCTGCTTCAGTACGTCACAGTATATGTTGGCATTCATGGCTCCCTCAATTAATTGTAGCTCCCCAGTGCCGGCAGCACTCATGCAACATCAGACTATGACACTCCCACCACCATGCTTGATTGTAGGCAAGACACACTTGTCTTTGTACTCCTCACCTGGTTGCCGCCACACACGCTTGACACCTTCTGAACCAAATAAGTTTATCTTGGTCTAATCAGACCACAGGACATGGTTCCAGTAATCCATGTCCTTAGTCTGCTAGTTTTCAGCAAACTGTTTGTGGGCTTTCTTGTGCATCATCTTTAGAAGAGGCTTCCTTCTGGGACGACAGCCATGCAGATCAATTTAATGCAGTGTGCGGTGTATGGTCTGAGCACTGACAGGCTGACCCCCCACCCCTTCAACCTCTGCAGCAATGCTGGCAGAACTCATACGTCTATTTCCCAAAGACAACCTCTGGATATGATGTTGAGCACGTGCACTCAACTTCTTTGGTTAGACCATGGTGAGGCCTGTTCTGAGTGGAACCTGTCCTGTTAAACCGGTGTATGGTCTTGGCCACCATGCTGCAGCACAGTTTCAGGGTCTTGGAAATCTTCTTATAGCCTAAGCCATCTTTATGTAGAGAAACAATCAATTTTTTCAGATTCTCAGAGAGTTCTTTGCCATGAGGTGCCATGCTGAACTTCCAGTAAGCAGTATGAGAGAGTGAGAGCGAGTGAGAGCGAACACTAAATTTAAGACACTTGCTCCCCATTGACACCTGAGACCTTGTAACACTAACGAGTCACATGACACCGGGGAGGGAAAATGGCTAATTGGGCCCAATTTGGACATTTTCACTTAGGGGTGTATTCACTTTTGTTGCCAGCGGTTTAGACATTAATGGCTGTGTGTTGAGTTATTTTGAGGGGACAGCAAATTTACACTGTTATACAAGTAATACACTCACTACTTTACATTGCAGCAAAGTGTTATTTCTTCAGTGCTGTCACATGAAAAGATATTACATTTTTTCAAAAATGTATGGGGTGTACTCACTTTTGTGAGATACTGTATTTATGCTATTTTTTTCCCCACGATAGTTTAGTTACCCTTTATATTCCTTACATCTTATATAATTTCTGCTAATACTATACCTGGACTCCTCCAGCAATAACGCAGAAGTCATTGAATATTCATGACTATGGAATGATGGTTATATTTATGTGACACAAATTACCCTGACGTTTTGCTTGTTTGATGCAATTACTAATTTCATTTGCATTATGAACGGGAAGAAGTTGCTGCAGTTTGCGTGTGAACCATGTAACAGTAACTGATTACTGGCAGTGATGACTGTTTCAGGAATGAATTTACTGGGAGGGAAAGACTTCATCTTGAAATATTCATGATAGCAGTAAAAAGAAATAAAAAAAAAAAAAAAAACACAGAAAGCAATGGTCTTAAATGTATTAATAATAATACTCAAATGATGCAAGGACTCTAAAACACCTAATATCCTAATAACATATTCAATGCAAAAGCACATATACAAACATATTTACTATAGCAACACAAATGACAAATATACTGTGCAAATTGGAAAAGAGGCAACCAGTATAATTTAGCTTTTCAAGGGTTTTTGCAAGTAAAACCCTGAAATATAACTGAAATATGACTGGAAAAAAATGATTGGAGTGGTTTTGGCAAAATTGAATGAATGAATGAATGAATGAATGAATGAATGAACTTTATTGCCAGGTATGTTCACACATACAAGGAATTTGTTTTCGTGACAAAAGCTCCACAGTGCAACAAAATGACAGCGACAGAACAAAAAGACAAAATGGAATAAAAAATTAAAAAAATTAAAAAATTTTAAAATTTTAAAAAAATACAAATAGGTAGGTAAGGAACGAAAAATATACAAATTGACAATGTATGGCAGGTATATTACAATGAGCATTATGTATGTGTAGGTATATTATGTGCAAAAAATGTAAGTGTACGCTAAGTATGTGTGTTAGGTATATATGGATGTGTATGTATTACGAGTAACATTATATGGACGGTATGTAACAGTTAAACATATAAAA
>BLSH010001157.1:259073-280162 GCA_018402905.1 Glandirana rugosa | reverse complement strand
CATCGTTCACACTTATTTGTAAAATTCCCGAAAGTTTGTGTATGTCACGTAGGTCTTTCATAAGTGTCGCGAAGTGAAAAAGGTGTAAAACAATACAATGTCGTAATAAGGTTTTAAATAATTTAAGTAATAAAAAGAATTTTGAGATGTTTGTTATGGGGTATTACTGTTGTACTTTCCACAAACAAACTTTAGAAACGTTTAAATAATTTTTATTTTTTGCTTCTTAGTGTACATGTATTCATAAGTGTCGGAAACGGTACTGTGAGTTTTAATTGCAAAGATTTCAAACAAACACCTTTCATGTTGTCATTATGGGGTATTGTTTGTAGAGTTTTAAGAAAAATAATGAATTTAATAAATTTTGGAATAATGCTGTAACATAACAAAATGTGGAAAAAGTGAAGCGCTGTGAATACTTTCTGGATGCACTGTATGTGTTTGAAAGCCCTTAAAATGTTTATTCACACTTGCTACTGCAATGGAATATTAAACAAGTTTCAATATTAGCTAGAAATGATACGGGGTTGTTTTTCAAAGTGATTTCTCAACAAAATAAAGCATGGAGACGTGAATGGATGAGTGAGTTTGCTTTGAATATTAAAAATGAATTAAATAGCATAGTCAGTGTGTGGTACTCAGATACAGTTGAGTTCTGCTTTAATTATGCATCTGTCTTATCTTCACTAATAAACCCGTCTCAGAACTTTGAAACCTGTTGCACCTGACTGCCCAGGAATACAGATACACAAGTATGTAAATCTATTGGAGAAACTTTGCAAAAGGAGACGCAACCTTATTTGCAACCAATTGTGTCACTAATTTGAATAATAAATATCTCCCATTATACTTTCCAGTTAAGGCAATTAAATCAAGGTACCTTTACATATGCACAATCTATTTATGGAACCATAAGAAAACACATAATTACCATCTGTTTTTTGTAAGTCATATTTGATTGGACTGATGTCTGATCGTAATATTCCTACTGTCTGTGTGTCTCTGTTACACACAACATGTTGCTTCTGTAAACAAAAAGAAAGGTACTAGGTCTTAACATTCTCATTTATCCATGTCATAGTATAATTAGAGGCTAGTCACATTCACCTGTTCTGTAATGTTGAAGATAATTCACTGCTTATCCAAGTCGCTTCTTCAGATATAGTGAGTATTGGGAACATAATGAATAGCTCCCGTCACATGCCTGTATGAGGACCCCAAAATGACAAGAGTGGCCTCATGCACAATTCCCATCAGATCACCCCTGGAGACAGGGCCTGCAGGGGAGATGGAGGACACAAGTATCTTGGTGCAGGAACTGGTGAATGGAACTCTGAAATGCTAGTATCCTATGTAATGGAGTACAGCCATAAATACACTGAGGATGCACAGATCTCAGACACTCAGTCAGTTCACAGGCAAGGGTCAGTAACAGATGAGCAGTGAAGCACCCAATTCTTAGCAGATTCAAAGCTGGGAACACACAGAGGTCAGCACCATGCAGACAGCAAGGTACAGAGTAGATAAGCAGAATCTTGATTAGGTGCATGCAGGCTGAGGTTGGTACCAAAAATAATTGTCAAACATAGTCAGACAAGGGACATCCAAAGGGCAGGTCAGATAGACGCCTGGTCAGTAATGAAGGTCAAGCACAAGTGCGGAATTGCAAATCACAGGTCACCGAAGTACAGTTAAGATTCATTCAGCACCAGCAGAACTCTAAATAGCCTGCTTGGCAAGAATAACTCAGGTGGAGGTGCATGCATTTCTATACACACAAGAGAGACACAAACATGAACGCATGTGCATACATTGTTGACCTTCTATGTCTCCATGCTCAGAAGACAGTACATGTACTTGTGCTAATGACTAAGTGGGTCCCCTAGCAATATCTTCCCGATAGCTTCACAGATTACTTTTAATCCAGTCACCGTGAACCCCGTCACGCTAAGAATAATTTACAGCAGTGGTTCTCAACTCCGGTCCTTGGGACGCACTAACAGGTCAGGTTTGCAGGATAACTGAAATACATCACAGGTGATATAATTTGCTGCTCAGTGATTGCAGTATTCTAGTCTGCATCTCCCCAAGGCAATACTTAAAATCTGGCCTGTTAGTGGGTCCTGAGGACAGGAGTTGAGAACCACTGATTTACAGTCAGTCATATAATTCAAACAATGAAAACATGTTGCAGACTTCCAGGCTTCATGAGATGGGATTATGTAAATAAACAATATTAATTCACAAACTGTCACACCTATCTTGTTCATGGACAATCACCACATTTAACATTACAGAACAAGTCCAGCTGAATGTGGCTAACTACTACTAGAAAAAAATAGGCAATATTTTTTCATAAAAAGGATTTCAAGGTATTAATTTTAGGACTTTTTTATATTAAAATGGAGATGGAGTGGGACGGGGTTTGTGTACAAATCAGGAGAGTAGTCTAAGGTGACAACACTACTCCTATATAGAGACCTAGAACATGAAGTGTGTTACTGGAAGAATGTCCAGGTGAAATTAAAGGGAGTAGAAACCTAAAAGAGAACAAATGCAGCCACCACATCAAGAACTGATTTGTTACATTTTTGTTTTTAGGTTTAGACACCCTTTAATCATCAGTAATTGCTATTCACGGGATTCCCAACAATTTTGTACACCAGTTGTCTTCAGAGGAATTATTTACAGCAACAAGATGAGGGGGAGAACACCTGTTTTACTTCCTGAAAATGGCATAGACATTTGCCTTAAAGTAATGTTTTTTACTTCCTCTTTATTACCCTGCAATGTAAAAGCATAATGGGCTAGTACACATCACATATTAGCCCATTATGTGGCACTTACCTGCATTGGAAGCCCACAATGTCCCCACTCCTGGCCGCGTCCATCTTCTGCCCCTCTAACTTCTGGGGCCGTGGACTCCGGCTCTGTGATTGGCAAGAGTCATGTGACGCCAACCGCAGCACAATCTCAGTGAAGAAATGGTGTGGAGACCGTTTCTTCACTGCGCATGTGCCCAATGACGTGGGCACATGCGAGTACACGGTATATCTCCTAAACCGTGCAGGTTTAGGAGATATGCAGGGAACCTACAAGTAAGCCTTATTATAAGCTCACCTGTAGGTTAAAGTGGTTGGCAAGGGTTGACAACCACTTTAAGCAAAGAACATTTGAGCTTACTTCCTCTGTAATATATCTAATTACTGACCTGCTTCTGTTGCTGGGATACCTCCCTTTCTAGCATGACTCTCCTCTGAGGTTTCACCCTCTCTTTGCTGTGGACAGTCTTTGGAGAAGCATCTTGTTTAAGGTCCTTCTTCTTGTCCACTTTTTTGGCCAATTTCTCCTTAGGTGAAGTCATATTGTTGATGTGATTCAAGGAATTTCTCAGAGCTGCCCACAGCTCCTCCGGGACATGGCACCTCTGGCAAACATCAGAGTCAGAAAGGCAATACAAACAGTTATTGGAGCTGGGTTTAAGACTCGATTCTTCGGCCTGACACTGGGGATGTTTATAGCCAGTCCCTATGAAAGGGAACCCAGGGCAAGACTCCATCAGCTTCTTCCGGGTTTCTGGTGGGATGTGGAGCTCCAGAGTAATGCGGTCACTTAAATCCTGTGGGATCCAGATGGAGAGGCCAGCAGGAACTTGTTTGGTCTTTCCATTCCAAAATGCTACGAGAACTCCATCACTATCAAAAGCTAGAGTATTAGAGATGTTATTTTTATTAGGTAATTTTATTTAAACAGGCTTTATTATTTAAGTGAAACTAAAGTTCTGCAAAAAAAAAAAAAAAAAAAACACTGGGAGAGGTGGTAGAATTTTTCAGCAGAAGGACATGCAAAAGTCTCTTTTGCAAAAAAAAAAACTTTACCCCAGTTCCTGGAAATGTTTAGTTTTTATTGATTTATACTTTGCAATAAGTTGATTGTTTACTAGTTTGTGGGTTGGCGCTGGTATATTAATTTTAATATACAGTATTTACCTTATTTTTGCGCAACACTTCTCAGTTTACCCAGAGAAGTGAAATGAGAAACTTGGGTTTAGGAAGTTAGTATAATAATATACTATTACTTATATTATTAATATAATAGTATAGTAAAAAAATATGGCCAAGCACTATTCACATAACCTATGCTCCAGTGCTGTTTCCAACATTCTCCCTTCATGTAGAATTCAGTCCACTTCCTGTGATCCTTTTTGGTCTCCCCTATACATCTCCACACAAAATGTACTATTTTACTACTACAGGCAGTCCCTGGGTTACAAACAAGATAGGGACTGTAGGTTTGTTCTTAAGTTGAATTTGTTTGTAAGTCGGAACAGGTAAATTTTTTAAGTGTAGCTTCAGCCAAAAAAATTATTGTTAAACTTTTTGGATAGCATAGGGAAGGGGTAACACCCCTGTAATGTTTGTTTTGCTGTCTACATTTCTGTTCAGAAGATTTCACCTCACTTCCTGTCCCAATGATAATTGGATTTTGAAAATTTTGGGTTGTGGTGGAAACAAACCTTGGTGATAAAGGATCTAGTGGAGACACCATTTTCCCATGATAACTCTTACAGGAGTGAATTTTCCTTCCTGGGGGGAGATTTCCTCTCACTTCCTGTTTTCTTGCTCCGTTTGTAAGTAGGAGTCGTTTGTAATTCAGATGTTTGTAACTAGAGGACTGCCTGTACTAATTTTACTATTTTACTACCAACAAGGTTATGCTGTACTAAACGTTTTATCAAATCTATATCACTGCATTTTGTTATTTTGTAGTTTTAAGGTCCCTTCTTTACTCTTAACAAAGAGACTTGTGAAAATACTTCTCTTGCTTTTAAAATACAGAAGCAAAACAATACCCAAGCCTCTTTCTCGGTTCTCTGCTCCTCTTAAAATGGTTCCAGGTCCATACTGCTCCATGCTGGTATCTAGTGGAGCCAACACATGATCTCCAGGAATTAAAGGCCTCCATCTTGCATCTTCATAATGGATGATGTCACAGATTGGTGTCTCCTGCATACGGAACTGGGCTTTTCCCTTAAAAACGCGACATTTTTCAAACTCCACAAGAAAACGGTCCGGAGAGCCCTGATTGGTGAAAGAAGACAAAAAGGGACAGATTAGGTTCTATAGTTAAGCAAGGAGGATGGAGAAGTTCTGAGATCACTTGAAAGTCAGGTTTAACCTGAAGATTAAACACAGTCCAATGACTTACCTCCACTTCACAAGCAATGTGTCCCATGTAATACAGTCCATCTCTGTCCCTGCGGGCCAGGACTCGGGCCCCTCTCAGAAGACTCAAAGCTGCTGGAGTTTTGGTAATTTGGGCTGAATTTGATAGATAAAGTCCTCGAGTTTCTTTGCAGGTCACACTGCAGCTGGGTAGTGGGCTGTAAAATTTATATTTAGTATTATGGGAAGTCATCACCAGAGAACAAGTCAACCAATAAATAATAGAATTAGAACATAACTATATGTTTTCATTAATCAATTAAAGCAGAGGAGAATTGATTGAAACAGGATCATCCAGGATCTGAAGCATGCTTCTATCTTTCATTTTCAAAGCTTAGCTGAACAAGCTGAAGATAGAACCTGGATGGTTGCCATGTACAGCTGCTCCAGATAGAGTCTGCTCCAGTTTTGATAAATTCCCCAAGGTTTTTGTCAAAGTTTTCATTAGAGTTGGACTTCAGGCAAACATCTTAATACGCAAATTGTACACTGTATATAGACTATTTTACCTGTCAAAGGATTTATATTTCTGTCCATTTAGTCCTGAGATTTACACAGCACAGCCCTGTCTGGAGCCCTTATGTATCTCTGCTGCAATTAAAGTGGTTGTAAACCCTTACATATACATACTAAATTGCCTAGCCTCTGGTGATACACAGAGGTTAACCAACTCCTCCTACATAAGTTGTACCTGTTAATGTGCAGTCTTCTCTTCTCTACATCCCTTCAAAGTGCAGAATGTATACAGCCTGTCTGAGCTTTCAGAAAGCAGGGGGTGGGGAACTGAAGTTATACTCTGCAGAGCTCAGTGGGAGCTGATTGAAGGGAAGGAACACACTCTTTACACAGCACAAAGGAACAAAGCTAAGGCTGTCAATCACAGGCTGTGTGCTAGAGCTCCCAGTCCCATCACCTTTTTTCTCTTGGTGTAAGGAAAACTTGTTAGATCTGACTCATGCAGAGAGCAGACACAGCAGACACTGGATTGAGACAAGTACACACTATAGAAGTATATGCTTTGTTCATATTTCATGTCACATGTTTACAACCATGTTAAGTTACAGAACCAAAGGATAACTGGTGTTCTGATATAGAGACACCTGTCTGTAATGTTGACTTTATGGGCACAACATGAGACATGTATCAAAATGTAATTAAAATATATAAATGTATTCAAGAAAATTTCTAAAACCTGAGATATAAAAGAAGGGGTAGGCCCTGTACGGAGCCTAGCCCAAGTAACAATTTAGGTAAATGTTGTATGCACCTTACATTTAAAAAGACAAGAAAATGATATATTGTCATACATATAACCTATACGTGAGTATTCTTGTCAGATCTTGTCTTTTCAAATGTGAGGTGCATACAACACATACCTAAATTGTTACTTGGGCTAGGTTCCGTACAGGGCCTACTCCTTTTACGTCTCAGGTTTTAGAAATTTTCATGAATAAATGTATATATTTTAATGAGATTTTGATACATGTCTCATGTTGTGCTCATAAAGTCCACATTACATACAGGTGTCTCTATAGCAGAACACCTGCTATCTTATGATCTTGATTTGTTTAGGACGGTGGCACGCTCGGGAAAGCTTTTCTTCACTTTAAGTTACACTTACAGAGATTCATTTAAAAACTATTCATCTATGCAACGGTGGTAAAGCAGCACACACCAGAGAAGATATCCTTTCTACTAAATGTAACTAAAATAGTAATGCGTTGCGCTCAACCAGTAACCATAAAATATAAGTTATAAACAAAACCTATAGTGACTGTGCATAAATCTTAAATCTCAAAAATAGATTTTGACATATAAAAAATAAGCATAAATTGTAAATGATAATCTTGAATAAAATCAAGTAATATGGCCCCAAAAGACATCTTTTGATGAAGAAACAAGTTGGGCGGAGCCTCCTATTGATGTCATTGTGTCTTGGGAAGTGGATTTTTTATGCCAGCTGGGTGATCTTTTTTTCACATGTGCAGTGTTTTTAGCCAATTTTGAGTGTATTTCTTTAGTAAATGTTTTAAGAGTTTTTTTTACACTATGGGGGTCTCTAGTTTGCTTTAGGCTGGGTTCACACTTATGAATATTGGATGTGGATTTCCCTGCATCCAATTCGCATGACAGGAGAGTGTGACTGGCTCACAATGGAGCTGGTTCACACATCTCCGAGGCAGCCACGGAGCGCACAGCAGAAGAGTCCTGTGCATCTTTGGCTCTGTTTTAGGTCCCAATTCAGGCAAAAAGTGGGACCTAATTTGCCCCTGAAACAGAGAACGGGGATGCACCAGACCCCCTGCTGTGAGCTGCTCTGCACAAAGTGTGCCTTACATGAATATTATGGTTGAAAATTCCGATACAATTGTTTGATCGGCGGTGTCCCTGGTGGATAGAGAAGTGGCCCAGGAGGAGACCTCGGGGTCCATGAAAACTGTTTCTAACTTATATTTTATGATTATTTGTTAAGCGCAACATATTCCTATTCTAATAACACTTACAGGTCTTATACCCTCCCCAGCCTGTGACTGGACAGTGAAAGGAGAAACAGTACAGTGAACTCATCTCTCTGTTACATTGGTTTCTCCTGCTCTCAGCATGCTTCTCGTGAGTACAGATTGGCTCCTTGTGCTGCTTCCTTCTCTCACACCCCAGCCCCGCTGTACAGGTATTGAACTCATCTCTTTGTCTCGCTGCTCTTTCCTACTACTATGCTAGTGCTTTTTGTTTAGCACATGAACACTGCAGCACAAGTGATTGTATCCTAGCTCTGCTTCTCATAAGTCTGAATGGTGCTGTACAGGTACTGCTAGAGGCTGATGCCAGGTCAAATTCAGGTACTTACACTGCTTGGATTTAACACCTTCCCACCCAGCCTATAGCAGAATGAAGGCCAGGCGGGGGCTTTAGGGGATGAGCAACGTGGCAATCCGTGCTGCAGTGTGTCCCTCAGACACATCGCATCACTGATCTAGTTAAATAACCTATGATATAGGCTCTTTACCATGTGATCAGTTGTGTCCAATCACAGATAATCACAGTGTAAATAGGAAATGCCGGTTGTCGGCATTCCTCTCCTTACACTGAGAGCATGTGAGGAGAGACGATAAGCGTCTTTCCTCACAGGGGAGATTCCCCATTGAAAATGCCTGTCAGTGCCTGCCAGTGATGCCATTCATTGCCCATCAGTGCCGCCAATCAGTGCCACCCATCAGTGCTGAATATCAGTGCCGCCTCATCAGTGCCCATCAGTGCAGCCTCATCAGCACACATTAGTGAAGGAGAAAAATTACTTATTTACAAAATTTTATAACAGAAGAAGGAAAATTTTTTTTTTCTGTTTTTTTCGTTTGTTTAGCAAAAAGTAAAAAAACCCAGTGGTGATTAAATATCACCAAAAGAAAGCTCTGTCTAAAAAAAAAAAAGATAACAATTTTGTTTGGGTACAGCGTTGCATGACAGCGCAATTGTCATTCAAAGTATAAGAGAGCTGAAAGTTGGCCTGGGCAGGAAGAGGGTGAAAGTGCCCAGTATTGAAGTGGTTAAAGCATACATTTAACGATGTATTAACAAATACAGAGTTGCATTAATTTGTGTCTTTTCTGTTTATCTGCCTAAAATCCTTCTTTCATTAATATACAACTATAGAGATAGACATACCTGAGCTCCAGAGAGTGAAGTGTAGAGGCGGTGCAGGTTGAAGGGGTACGACAGCAGTGACTCATGTTTGTAATCTCAGGGCTTTTTATCTAAAATCAAAAACGCACAAATATTGGTTTACTGGTGCAGCCTCCAAAAAACTGTTCTGTAGCATTTCTTAACAAAGCCATCACTTTGATTGCTTAAACTGTATCTAAAACCAATACATTTTAGTTTTGGATAGAGTGGTAAGGGGTTTAGATACCTGGTCTTGTTTTCCCTAATGTCTCTATCTCTGTTGGGGGGATACATCCTTCTATTTGTCCTGGTCACCATTGTCACTGTGACAAAAATTTTGCATACGTCACTTGCAACAGGCGGTGAGGAGAAATCTCCTAATGTTCTGGTGACTGAAACTGTCTAAAAGGGGAATCCCCCTCTGAAAAGATTTCCTCTAATTTCCCGTTGTGTCTGTAACAAGAAATGAAGAGAAATCTCCCCAATGGGACACAGACAGCACAAAGAAAACTGAGCAAGGTTTTACTGTTCCCTACGCTAATAAAAACCTTTGGCTAGAGACACACTTATATTTATCAAATAATATACACCAATAATATAAATGATCTATGCGTTTGCATGGAAATGTTTGAAGTATTTGTATTATCCGTCTTACTCTTCCTTGTCTGTATTATATTGTACAGTACAACACATGATAATTGTGCGATATAAACCCAGGATAGCAGAAAAACTTGGTACGGCTTCTATTCTTTTCCCACCCATATAGACTGTAACCCCCTCCTGCCAATGGGAGGAAGGACTTTAAAGGTATGTTAACGTGAGGGCTTTCTGATCAAGTGATCACTGTTACATAGGTTAGTTTGGTTGAAAAAAGACACAAGCCAATCTAGTTCAAGCAACAGAGAAAATAAAACCTCCATATACACTACCCAATAGTGTTGAACCAGAGGTAGGCATAAAAAAACCCAATAAAGCATGGTCTAATTTGATCCAGTAAAATTCCTTCCATGATCCCCCAAGAGGCAATCAGGTATTCTGGATCAACTTTAGCTATAAATGTTAGTATCCAGTTATATTAAAGCGGTAGTAAACCCGCTGCCAAAAAAAAAATAAAAAATAATCCTGCAAGACAATAGCATAATATGTTAGTATGCATCGCATACTAACATATTATGAAATACTTACCTTAGAACGAGGCCCCCGATGCCCGAGTCGGTCAGCGCTAAGGACGCTGACATGTTGGTCCTCTTCTTTCTTCCGGGTACGCGGCTCCGGCGCTGTGAGTGGCTGGAGCCGCGTGACGTCACTCCCGCGCATGCGCACGGGAGCTCTTCGCTCCGGCAGCCAGCTCTGAGTTGCCGGACGCCTCGGCCGGATCGTCAGAGCGCATGCGCCGCTAATGTCAGCGGCTGCATGCAGGGCGAATATCTCCTAAACCATGCAGGTTTAGGAGATATTCTTTTTACCTACAGGTAAGCCTTATTATAGGCTTACCTGTAGGTAAAAACAGCTTTGGGGGTTTACTACCGCTTTAAGTGTATCTAGGAAAGACTCCAGGCCTTTCTTAAAGCACTCTACTGAGCTGGACAGAACCAGCTCTTGAGGGAGTCTATTCCACATTTTCACAGCTTTTACTGTGAAGAAGCCTTTCCATATTTGGAGATAGAATCTCTTTTCCTTCTCCAGTAAAGTTCACTATATGGACCACTTGTATTTATACATGTTCATCATATCCCCCTTTAATTTCCTCTTCTCCAGAGAGAATAAATTCAGTTCAGTTAATCGTTCCTTATAGTTGAGCTCCTCCATGCCTCTTATCAGTTTACCCTTCTTTGTGATTGATTGTCACAGTCCTACTGGCTCCTGATCATAAATAATAATTTGGAGCTGTCAGTGACATGACAGTAACTTTCACACTGCAGCCCAGCCACGGTAAAACCCTGCTAGTTTTAGCAGAGTTTTACCGGCGATGCAAGCACCGCTTTTCAGTCGGGAGCGCGATGCTTTTAACCCACCACAAGGGTTAAAAGTGCCGGCTCTCCGCGTTTCCAAGGCAGTATGCAGCCGCTTAGGAAGCGCTTGCCATTCATTTCAATGGCAGGGGTGGTAGAGGAGCGGTGTAAACACCGCTCACATCACCGCCCCAAAAGATGCGGCTTGCAGGACTTTTTGTAATGTTCTGCAAGCACACCACCCCAGTGTGAAAGCACTCCGGCTTTCACATTGGGGTGGACTGGGGGGATTTTTGAGGCGCTTTACAGGTGCTATTTTTAGCTAAATAGCGCCTGTAAAGCACCTCAGTGTGAAATAGAGAGTGCATAAGGGTTTACATCATAGAACAAGAATGGTTGCTGTACACATATATGTGGCAGTACATCATTAAATCCCACAGCCACGTTGCCACATACATGTATAAGGCCAGCATGAAGGGATTCATTTACAGCCAAATCCCAAACATTCATGGTGACCATACCTGTAAAACATTTTGCCTTGGTGTCCATTCCTGTAACTTACCATACTGGATGGTCCGAGAGGCTTTAGGTTTATCTCACGGAAAGACCCGTTTGCCTTGCTGTTATTGGGCTCTTCTGTTAGATACACCACATTTACCGCACAGGCACTCTCATTCCGGGATAGGTAACTGTAGAGATTGGTCAGCACACTGGGCGGTAGGGCATCTATCACTAAGTATACAGCTTTGCACACTGGATCCTCCAACGCTGCAGCCAGAGCACCAGTAGGGCTGGCTCCTGAGCCACAAGCCAGACCTTGGGTCCATGAAACGGCTTGGGATACAGCCTCTGGCCTCCATGTCACAGCGCTATCACACCACTTGCTAATCTAGTAGAAAAAAGTTAAAGAAAAAAAAAAAAAAATGAGACTTCATTGCAACGGAAAAATATAGTCTTATCAGTCTTTATAAGGTATACATGAAAATAGAACAGATTGGTGTAAATAAACTTATAAATATGGGTTAGGATTTTAAAAGCCTTGTTACTATGTATAGTTTGCAATTATATATGTACATGGAAGCAGCCATGTTTGTTCATATCTTGTCAGATTCTGCTTCCTGTGTTGTATTGTTATACAGTAGTCATGCTTGACTGCTCAATCTCACAATGCAAGTCTATGAGCCTGCACACTGAGTGAGAACAATGCACTCCCTGTGTGGCTGATATCTTATCTCAGTGGTTGTTCAAGCCCAACTGACAAAGGGGGTGTATGTTCCGCGCAACCGGATTTAATATGCTCTAAGAGCTGCAGCCACCACCGAACTGCCCACACGTGGGTAGTGGATAAATACAAGCGGAATTAAGATGGTATTGGCGCTGCTCTTTTCAGTAAAACTTGTGAAAAATGTAAAAAATTGAAAAAATAATTGTGGAAATTTTCCAGTATGTTGGCAATTTGCAAATAATAAATTATAATAAATTATTAATAATGGATACTAATAGTTGATATATATGGCTGATATATATGGCAGAGTATATTGTAAAAAGATATAGCGAAGTGTGTCATAAATAATTCTGGTGGAAATTTTCCAGTATGCTGGCAATTAATAAATAAACAAATAAACAAATGGTAAAAATATATATGTTGTTGGGGATGTGTACAGCAGGATAGAGTCTTCTAATTAGAGTTGGTATATGTGAAGAAGTAAAGTTATCAAATTATGACATCGAATTCCCAGTGAAAATCAATAAAGTGGAATATCAAGTATGCGGCAAAGTATGAAAGATAAAAAGTGACAATACACAAAGACAAAATATAAAATATATAAAAGGCACAATATATAGGAGATATATAAAAAAACACAATGTATAAGAGATATATAAAAGATACCAGAGGCAAAAAATATATATAAAATGTAAAACATATATATAAACAGACTTAGATCAAGTGTCTGATATCTCATTCGACCAGGTGCTGCGGTGATTATCACTCCAATATGTGTGGAGCTGAATATGTTGTTTTTAAAAGGAAAAAACAAGGGATTTTACATAGTTCATATTTCTCTAGTCCAAAATAAGGTGATTTTGTGTGTGAATCTTCCAGTGAATATTCTACAAGAACTTGTGATGACTTCAAGTGGTGCGCCGGGTGATCCTTTTGAAAATAGAGAGTGTGTCTGCTTACCAGAAAAACATTCCCCACTCAAGGGGTCCACGTTTTGGAAGGAGTGCACAGCTTCCCCTGTGCTCACAGGATCTGGTGCTCCTGGATCTCCTCGGTGCTCCTAGATCTCCTCGGTCAGCAGGGCTCTGTTTCCTTCACCTCACCGTCTCCCACAGATCATATCATGTAGAAAGAAAGACTAGATCTTGTGCAAATAACGCTTGATTTATTGTTTTCCAAAACTGTTAAAAACATCCAGCTCAAAGCGAGCATACAGCTGAATTTCTGTAAGCGGGAGATCCCGTGTCTCCTGCGTTCTCCTTGAAATCCTGTAAACCGGAAATGACGTGGACATGTGAGCCTCGCCCTACGCGTTTCGTCAAAAGGACGTCTACTGGAGCAGGAGACACGGGATCTCCCGCTTACAGAAATTCAGCTGTATGCTCGCTTTGAGCTGGATGTTTTTAACAGTTTTGGAAAACAATAAATCAAGCGTTATTTACACAAGATCTAGTCTTTCTTTCTACATGATATGATCTGTGGGAGACGGTGAGGTGAAGGAAACAGAGCCCTGCTGACCGAGGAGATCTAGGAGCACCGAGGAGATCCAGGAGCACCAGATCCTGTGAGCACAGGGGAAGCTGTGCACTCCTTCCAAAACGTGGACCCCTTGAGTGGGGAATGTTTTTCTGGTAAGCAGACACACTCTCTATTTCCAAAAGGATCACCCGGCGCACCACTTGAAGTTATCACAAGTTCTTGTAGAATATTCACTGGAAGATTCACACACAAAATCACCTTATTTTGGACTAGAGAAATATGAACTATGTAAAATCCCTTGTTTTTTCCTTTTAAAAACAACATATTCAGCTCCACACATATTGGAGTGATAATCACCGCAGCACCTGGTCGAATGAGATATCAGACACTTGATCTAAGTCTGTTTATATATATGTTTTACATTTTATATATATATTTTTTGCCTCTGGTATCTTTTATATATCTCTTATACATTGTAGTTTTTTATATATCTCCTATATATTGTGCCTTTTATATATTTTATATTTTGTCTTTGTGTATTGTCACTTTTTATCTTTCATACTTTGCCGCATACTTGATATTCCACTTTATTGATTTTCACTGGGAATTCGATGTCATAATTTGATAACTTTACTTCTTCACATATACCAACTCTAATTAGAAGACTCTATCCTGCTGTACACATCCCCAACAACATATATATTTTTACCATTTGTTTATTCGTTTATTTATTAATTGCCAGCATACTGGAAAATTTCCACCAGAATTATTTATGACACACTTCGCTATATCTTTTTACAATATACTCTGCCATATATATCAGCCATATATATCAACTATTAGTATCCATTATTAATAATTTATTATAATTTATTTGCAAATTGCCAGCATACTGGAAAATTTCCACAATTATTTTTTCAATTTTTTACATTTTTCACAAGTTTTACTGAAAAGAGCAGCGCCAATACCATCTTAATTCCGCTTGTGTTCAAGCCCAACTGCTCTCTTCTCTGACAATCAGCTTGCCTCAGTCCCCTGTTCTTTTTTGCATCTTCTGCAATGGTGGGCAGTCCTCAATGATGTAGGGAGCATACTGAGGTCAAGATATCACAGTCACTATGCATCAATAAACTGTGGTTGCAAGACACACCTACTCCGGGGTGGGTCCACAATGCCCTGTACTCACAGTATTTCCTCAGTCTTCCAGATTGAAAGATGGGTTGACTGAGGACATCTTGTGGCAGAGAAGAGGAACTGGAGAGTATAGCGCTGGATAAGAGGTGAGTACAGTTGGGCTTGTTTTTTTTTGTTTTTTTATGCTTTTATTTTTCAAAAACACTCGGCATACAGCATTGTAAAGTGCAATAAACATAGTGACCATGGTTGATTCATGCATGAAATCTATTTAGTTAAGAAAAACCAGAGTTAGACTTACCAGTAACTGTTTTTCTAGGAGTCTTCCAGGACAGCCTTGAGACATATGGCTCCTCCCTCCGGGACAGGAAACACAAACACCCCAGAACTTAAAAGATGGTCCTCCAGGCCTCTCCTTCAGTCTCTACAAGAACTGCCGGAAGGCCTTAAAAATCACAACACACTTGCATAACATTAGTACACATCACCTGTACCAAACACAAGATCTGGGTGGGAAAACCAAGCTGCCCTGGAAGACTCCTAGAAAAAGAGTTAGCAGTAAGTCTAACTCTGGTTTTCTCCTTTCGTCTTCCAGGACAGCCTTGAGATGATAAGCAAGAAACTTACACTGTTAGGGTGGGCCCATCGCCTGGAGGACCTTCCGACCAAACGCCTGTTCCTTTTCTCTAAACAGGTCTAGGCGGTAATGTTTGGCAAACGTGGAGTAGCTAGACCATGTTGCTGCTTTACAGATGTCCTCCGGAGTGGCACCGGCCCTCTCAGCCCACGTAGTTGACACAGCCCTAGTTGAGTGCGCCTTGACTAATGGCGCCCGCCTTCCTGCCAACCTGTATGCCTCAACAATTGTTGTCCTAATCCACCTAGCAATAGAGGATTTGGTGGCTTTACACCCCTTACGTGCTCCTGAGAAGTTCACAAAACAAGGACTCAAACTTTCTGAAGTCCCTACTAATTTCTAGATATCTTAGCAGGGACCTTCTTACATCTAACAAATTAAATCTATCTTCCCCACTATTTTCAGAGGATGAGAAAAAAGTTGTCAGGACAATGTCCTGTTCCCTAAGAAAAGGCGTAGCCACCTTGGGGAGGAACCCTGGGTCGGTTTTTAGCACCACCCGGTCCTCAAATATCCGTAAAAAAGTCTCCTGTATTGAGAGTGCTTGCAACTAACTCGTCCTTCTGGCTGAGGTGATTGCTACCAAAAAAATAGATATTAGAGTAACCCACTTGGGTAATGCTTTTTCCAGAGGCTCAAAGGGGCTTCCTGCAAGAGCCCCTAGTACAAGAGAAAGGTCCCAGACTGGGCAGGCCTGATCTGGACAGGGACTTAAAGAAATTTTTGATGAACCGAACCTGCTGGAGTGAGATTTGTAGGGATACGCTCAGAGCAGCCACCTGTACTTTTAGTGTACAAATGGACAGGCCCAACTCCACGCCCGCTTGGAAAAAAATCCAGGATCTGCGGGATGCCCGGTTCCAAATGACCCTCTTCTGCCAACCACGCATTAAAGCGTCTCAATACTTTGCTGTATATGGCTCTGGTCACTGGCTTTCGACAAGCTAGCAGCGTGCGTACTACCCTATCCGAGAATCCCTGATTCTTTAGGAGCTGTTCCTCAGATACCAGGCTGTTAACCAGAGGACCTGTACCTGTGGGTGGAGTACCAGACCCTGAGAAATCAGGTCCGGTCTCACTGGAAGAACCATTGGAGGTTTTACCGCCAGTCTCTTGATGCTGGCAAACCCTCAGCCAGAAAGGCGCTATTAAGATTAAATCCGCCTTTTCTCTCATGAATTTCCGGATCACTGCCACTACTAGTCTCACTGGAACAAAGGCATAACAGAGATTGTACTTCCATGCACTGGCTAGAACATCTATCCCCCTGGCTTGATCCCAAGGGCACAGAGAAAGGAACTCGGCAACCTTTTTGTTTTCTTCTGAGGCAAAAAGATCCACCTCTGGACGTCCCCACTTTTGCACTATCTCCTCGAATACTTCCGTGTTGAGGGCCCATTCGTCCTGTTTTACCTGCTAGGGAGTTTTGAGTCCCTTTCAAATGTACTGCTCTTAGAGACGCAAGGTTCCATTCGGTCCCAGGTGAAAAGTTCACCTGCTATCTACTGCAAGGCAGGGCTTTTTGTCCCTCCTTGCTTGTAATCATTTGCGACTGCCGCCGCATTGTCTATACGAATCTGTAGATGCTGCCCTTTTACCTGTGGCTGGAAGGCCTGTAAGGCACTCTGGATAGCCAATAGTTCCCTCTGGATTCGAGGACCTCTTGGCTTCCTGAGCCTACCATGACCCCTGTGCCAAGCTTTCTTTCAGGTGGGCTCCCCACCCGAAGGAACTGGCATCTGTTGTTACAATCTGAGCCGCTGGTCTGGCCCACTCCAGACCTCTCTCCAGATTGTGCCTGGCTCTCCACCACCACAGAGACCTCCTAACTCTGGTTGGTAAGGGCATAAGGGACTCCAAGCTCTGTTGACTGCCATCCCAACAAGTTAACAGGTGGTTTTGCAACGGTCTCTGATGGCACCTCGCCCAGGGAACAGCCGGAAAGCAAGAGGTCATCAGACCCACTACTCTCATAACTTCCCTGATTCGAGCCTCCCTACTGATCTGTAACTGCCACAGCCAGGTTCACTTTCTCGATCTTCTCTGGCGGGAGAAATATCTTTTCCTCTGTGGACGAGATTCTGTGGCCGAGATAACCTACCTCCTGGGCAGGAATAAGCTGAGATTTTTCTCGGGTAACCAGCCACCCCAGGTATTGTAGAAACCCCTGCGCTACCTCCAAATCCTTCTCCAGCTGCTGTGCCGAATGGGCCACAAACAGGAGATCATCCAGGTACAGAGTCACTGTTATGGCCTTCATGCGCAGAGGGGCTAAGGCCTCTGCCAGTACCTTTGTAAAGATTCTTGGCTAGGACGCTAGCCCAAACGGGAGTGTTTGGAACTGATAGTGAAAGACTTCTGTGTCTATCCTGACTGCAAATCTAAAGTACTTTTGATGATCCCCATGAATGGGGATATGGAAATATGCATCTCTCAAGTCCACCGTGGCCATGAAACACTCTGAAAACAGGAGTTCTGAAATTGTGAAAATGGACTCCATTTTTAATTTTTTGTACCTCAATGACCTGATCAGTGTTAGGAGGTTGAGAAACATCCTGTACTTGCCCGAGGGCTTCTTGACCACAAAAACATGGGAGTATACCCCCCTGCCCCTGCTCGCCTAAGGGTACCCTCCTGAGGACCCTCTGGTCCACCAGGTCGCCTAACAAAAGGCAGAGGGCTCTGGCTTGCTCCCGATCCCTGGATAGATGGGTAATCAGAAATCTGGGGGGGGGATCTGATCTGAACTCCAACTTTTATCCGTTTTGTATGATGTCCAAGATAAACGAACTCGAAGTTGCTTTTCTCCACTGTGGCAGGAAGTCCCCCAGTCTTCCTCCCACTGGGATGCTGGCGTCACTTGGTCTTTGGGGTGGTTTGAGGGGGATTAAATAGGACTCCTCCTCTTCCGCGCCCCTTGTGGCCCGACCAATGTTTCTTTGGGCGACTTTCTTTCCCTTGGTGAGTCTGTTGCCCAAAGCCTCGAAAAAGCTGCTTACCTTCCTGCTTTTTCTTCCTTTCAGGGAACGCTTTCACCTGGCCAAGCTTTTAGCCATACAGCTCTCCTAGCCGCATTCACTAAGGCTGCCGATCTCGCCGCCAGCTTTACCGACTCCGCTGATGTGTCTGCCAGAAAGCCGACTGCTTTAAACATCAGCGGAAACAACTTTAGTAATTGCTGCCTAGATGTACCCACCGAGATATGGGCCTGCAACTTTGTCAGCCAGCAGTCTAGATTTATGGTGATGCAGGTGGCGGCCAAAGCGGATTTGAGACTAATCGCCGAGGCATCCCATGCTCTTTTTAGGAGTACGTCCCCCCTTTTATCCATCGGATCTTTTAAGGATCCAAGATCGTCAAAGGCCAAATACGGCTTTTTTTAGATCTTGGCTAAAGGCGCATCCAGCTTCGGGATTTTATTGCAGGGCTGAACTGTATCTTTATCAAACAGAAATCGACATTTGAGACTGCACGAAAAGAAAGGCCTCCTTTCCGGATGTTCCCATTCCGAGATGGATTCTACAACGGAACTGTGTACCGGGAATACCCTGGTTTTCTGCGCACTAGACCCGAGATACATGCGGTCCTGTTTAGAAAGCTGTACCGTTTCTTCCTTTATTTCCAGGTTGTCATAAATGGCCTTTAACAAACCCCCCACATCATCCAGAGAGATTGTATCTGCCCCTAGCAAGCTCATCCTCCTCCCCTGGCTCTGACTCTGAGTCTGCCTGGGAGGCCGCGAGTGACCTCTCTTCACTCTCCTCCTGACTGGGTTCCGACAAGGAGGGCATACTGGCCGCTATTGATAAGGGCACTGAAGGCCCCTGAACCCTATCTAAGATCCCCTTGAAGGACTGGAAGGTTGAGACTATTTCCTCCTTTACTGAGGACAGGATGTTATGACACGCTGCTACCGTGTCCTCCTTCACTAAACTATTAATGCACTCTGGGCAAAGTGGCTTTTACCAATTTGACGCAATCTTCGCTGGATTGGACTTTCTCCTGTGTCTTTGTCTATAACAAAACAGACAGAGAAAAAAATAAAACAGACCATTCTCCTACTTCTAGGCTCAGAACCACCACTGTGTCAGAACTCCTACAGGTAAGTGCCATCCCATCACAACTAGCTCCCTGCTAGCTAAGGGGAAACAGCACTTTCTTCACCCCTCCAGAGTAACTGTGGAGTCCCTCCCCACACCTACCTGGGAGGTGCCGGCACCCACTGTACCGGGGTCCACTGCCTGTGATGCAGATACCTCCATCGGTCCAGGTGTCCCCCACACGCCCGTTCGGTAGCCTCGTGGGTTCCCAGGCTTCCGGATGCCTGTGCTGCCACTGCCGCGCCGTACAGGAGAGAGCAAGTACTCTCACGGCGCCCTCTGACCCTTTGCCTCTGCAGGAAGCTACCTCACTTCCTGCTTTTGGAGCTCAGTAGCTCTGCCTGCCGACGCCTTCCCCGGCTTGTTCCGGGTGACCAGCATCTGACGGCTGCTCAGCCCTGCACGCGGCTCACACACCGCATCTCTGGCATTTCCCATGGACCCCCGAAAAAAAGGGGGGGGGGGGGGAAGGACCACCGTCGGGCGGAACAGCGCACACCGCTCAACACCCGACCCCAGGCTACGCTGGCCGTCCGTTCTCAGGTAAGCCTCACACCCAGGCCTGCCTGATAGAAACGGGGAAAGGCTCAGAGGTCCCTGCTCTCTCTGAGCTTAAGGCAGCAGTGACTTTGCAGCCCTCTCCTCCCTGCTCATGGACGGAGGGGTGCGGAGGCTACTCGGTACACCAGGGGCCTTCCAGGATCACCCTGAGACATGGCTCCCCTTTCTTCCTGATGCTTCCTTCCCATCCGGCAGGAAACACAAAAACTGAAGGAGAGGCCTGGAAGACCATCTTTTAAGTTCTGGGGTGTTGGTGTTTCCTGTCCCAGAGGGAGGAGCCATATGTCTCAAGGCAGTCCTGGAAAACAAAAGGAGAAAAATGTGAATACAATACGATGTCACAAGAGGTACTTAAAGGAGAAGTAGGGCGAAAGCTCTTTCGTCTGTTCTTCTCCTGTGGGTCACAGGAGTGCAGAGGTGCAGTGGTCTGAACTATGCAATGCACAGAAGAGTTTGAAGATTTCAGCGGTCGGGAGTTAGTTCCCCCTTATAGTGGGGGCTGCTGGCGAGTGCCTCCATAACTGTTGGTGGTAAGTGATATTTTTGCCCCATAACTTTGGTCATCAGTGTGCCACTCCTATGGTCCATATGTCCCCTTGCTGCCTTGTGTGTCCACAGGGAAGGGCTGTGTTTACGTTTTGTTTACACTTGTGATCACTGTGATTGGTTCACAGCAATCACAAGGCACAGAGCTTAGGGTTGCCACCTGTACGGGATTCATCCGTACAATCCGGGTTTTGAATCATGTGCCCGGTTTTGAGACCCCCTCAAAACCGGACACATTATTCAGAGCGGATCGTGGCTCATAGCTGGAGGGAGAATTAGTTGTTCTTCTCCCTCCAGCCTGCAGGTGGCAGTAGAGAGTCGGCACAGACTGACAATTCTCAGCACTGCCAAGGAACGAACAACAGTGAAAAAACAAGGAGAAACGAGGAACTTCTTTGCACTGCAGTTAGTAAGTGAGTACAGGGGGCAAGGGGCTCTGAGGGCATGGCACACCAGTGTAAGGGGGCTCTGATGGCATGGCAGGCACACCAGTGTAAGAGGGGCTCTGAGGGCATGGCACACCAGTGTAAGAGGGGCTCTGAGAGCATGGCACACTTGTGTAAGAGGGGC
>BLSH010001157.1:244070-256662 GCA_018402905.1 Glandirana rugosa | reverse complement strand
ATGGCACACCTGTTGGAAGGGGGGCTCTGATGGCACACCTGTTATAAGGGGGCTCTGATGGAACATCTGATGTAAGGGGGGCTCTGGTGGAGACACCTGATGTAAGGGGGCTGTGGTGGAGACACCTGGTGTAAGGGGGCTGTGGTGGAGACACCTGGTGTAAGGGGGCTGTGGTGGAGACACCTGGTGTAAGGGGGGCTCTGGTGGGGACACCTGATGTAGCCTGGTTCTATTTTCTTTTACTTGAAAAATGGATGTGATTAACCTACTTTTATATTAGACAGCAATTTGGACCTCAGCTGGAAGAAAATTTTAGCAACTGGGCCTCTTTGAAATTCAGTTTATTACCCCTGTTCTAGGTAGATATTTTTGTGTTGCAGGAATGTGCACAATATTGTGTGCATTCCTGCAATGCACAAAAACACACAGCCTTTTTGCAGGTGTGCAGTGGTGCCTTTAAGTCTTAATGGCACTACCACACCTCTTGCTTTTGTGCTCATTCACCTGCGGCAAAACACATGGTAACAAAATACCTTGCTTTTTTGGTGCAGCACAATTTTTAAAAAAGGTTATACAGATTTTACTATTTGTATTACATTTTGTTTTCCATCTGTTTTGTATACTACAAAAAAAAAAATTCAGCGCGCCGTTATGTGTTCGGGTTTGGCTTGATGAAAAGGTGGCAACCCTAACAGAGCTACAATGATTTTTTTTTTTTTTAACAGTGTTGCAGTATTAAAGTGACTCTACCTAATCTACCGACCCCCAATCTCTAAACACTTACCTGATTGAGTCACCGATCCAGTGCTGTCCCGGCCCCAGCACTGCTCCTCTGACTTCCTGGTCTCACAGTAGACACAGAGCAGTGGAAGTCATAGGCTCTCGCTGCTGTCAGTCAAACTCCCATGAGGAGTGAGCAGGGGTGTGGCTTATAGCACTGTGTGTGTCTATGGAGGCACACAGCCTGGCTCAGGAGTGTGCCTGCACAGGTGCCACCTTAGCACCTGGCTTGCTAGAGGAAGGAGGAGTGGACGGCGCTAACAGGGGACTGAAAAAGAGGAGGTAAGGGACTGCACTGTACAATATCGTTGCACAGAGCAGGCAAGTAGAACATCTTTTTTATTATAATAAAATAAAATGTAACCCTTACTATCACTTTAAGGTGGTTAAGCACAGTGCACCATAAACAGAATTTTCAGCCACTTCCTGTCTACATGCACTCACCCCAGCAGCTGCTGCACATGAGAGCTTTGGAGCAGCTTCCTGATAGTGACAACAATGGACTGCACCTGAATCCAACCACTGATCTATGAATGGAGGAGGGAGGTGGGGGCACTTACCACATGGGAGAAATGGATAATATTGAATGCAGTTGCTCGGAACCCATGGATGAGACTATACAGTGCTTTACAGACATAATCCTTTAAGAAATGTAACTTCACAGGGTCTCCATCCAGGGCGCCCAGCACAAAGGTGACTCCGCCTGAATAGCTGTCATGACATGGAGACCAGCAGCAGCTCGAGAGGTGTGGAGCAGACATGACTCCTGATAAGAGAACAAAACCGTATCCATGAATATGACAGCATGGTAAATACCATCTACTACTCACAGCTTGTCTCTATGAGGACAGCAAAAACACAACAATATACAACACATATCTGACTGACACAATCCTTTATTCACCAAACATTCTTTGCCAGTATCACTAACCTTCTACAGCTGCATGAGATATCACATTCTTATTATTATTACATAGGATTTATATTGTGCCAACAGTCAGCGCTTTACAATATAAAGAGAGACAGAGGACCCTACACCTCAGAGCTTACACTTTAAATCTACATAAATTGAAAATATGAATATAACTTAAATAAAATACAAATATTTGAATTTTCTCCAATAAATTAACAATATTAATTTAGAGTGTAAACTCTAAATCTAAATAAATTGATTGCATCTCTGTTTCCACCATATAATCTCATCTATTGAAATATGATTGTATTCATGAACAAAGTATCTCAGTGCTGCCAACTGATGCAAAACAATCGTAGTCCATGTGGCCACCATAACAGCTGTTGGGTGCCCATCCATGGTGATCCATACTCTGCATTATAGGCTGCTCTAAACATCTGGTTGCCAACCTGCAAATTTTTCTGCCAGAAACGTGTTATTCACCAACTTTGCAAATCCTGGGGATTCTTGGCAAATCTTTGGCGGCAGCAAAACCTATCCTCATCCCTAATTGTTAAAGAGTATGCTTTTTTCAGTAGTGTGCAATGATTAAAACCTCTTGTCAGTTTCCTTTTTGCTGCCCATGTCCCATTGGAGGAATTTCCCTCCTCTTCCTGTTTCAGATACAAAACAGGAAGTGATGGAAAATGCCATTTGCCACAATTATCACCAGGTGTTATCATTTGAAGATTTCCCCTCACCTTTTGCGGTGGTGACAAAATAACATTTACAAGAGAGAGAAAGAATTTCGGCAACAGAGGAAAAAGAAGTAATAAAAACAGAGGTTTTAACCTTTCCTGACTCAGTTCTGGGTTAGTAGATCTGTTCATTTGCATGTCAGCAAAGCTTCCAGATTTGCAAACGGATACAGAATTGTATCTAAATAATAGTTCCACGCAGATCATAGGGTGCCCTCTAGTGGGTCTAGGTGAAATTACACCACTCCTTCAAACAACCATACTTTCTATATCGAAATCAGTGGCAGGTGGTGCATTTTTTTTGGGGGGGGGGGCAAACAAACCCCCCTACCAGGTCTGAATTTACCCCATCCAGGTCATGGCTTCCCTGGCTTCTCCTCCTGGCCAACCCGGTCTTAAGACCCGCTTCCTGTCCTGATTGGCTAGGAGGAGAAGCCGGAAGACAATTAGGGTTGCCACCTCATCCCTTTAAACCCGGACACATATGAATTACACAAGTTCTGAGGCTAATTTAATGCAGATGAGGCACCAAGTGAGTTTAATTACCACCTTAATCAGCCACAGAACCTGTTTAATTAGTATGTGTTCGGGTTTAAAGGGATGAGGTGGCAACCCTAAAGACAATAGCGAATATTGATTCCCTAATGTCCCAACTGGGTGGGCTCAGGACGCAGTGGTCTGTGCCCTGAGCCCAACCTTTTTGAAGCCAATTAGAGCTTCAGGCTCTAATCATGTGCTTAAAAAAAAAAAAAAACTTGTAGAAATCTATGTGTCTGGCACCCAGCATGGAGATTAAGGGACAGCGCATGGGGATGAGGGGGTGGCGCCCCTTATGGAGCGGCTGCTGCTGATCGAAATCATACATGAATGGTGTCATCCTGGAAGCCAAGGAAGCTGTCATCTTCGCTTCTGTTTGATCTGCAACTGCCATGGTGCTGCCCATGTGATCAGTAATGACGCCAGACATTTAATGGTTTGGTTGAGAACACAAGCAAATGTGACAGTTAACAATCCTGGCATTCCAGGAATATAACTGTTTTTTAAACTGTTAAATCGATAGGTTTAGTTCCACATTAAAGTATGTCAGTTTAAAAACAAAAACAAAAAAAAACAGACTCACTGCTGGATCACCAGTGAAAAGAAAAGAAAAAAAAAACTGATGCAGCCACCACATCTAATGATTGGTAAGCAGCAATATATTACATTTCTGGTTTTGGGTTTAATGCCATTTTAGGCTCGATTCACACAAATGCATTTTGCTTTTCAGCGTTTTTTCGCTGCTTTTTGCTGTGTTTTTACCGCATTTTGATGCGTTTTGCGGTTTTTATTTTTAATATTTTTTATAATTTTTTTTTGGAGGGAAAATTTTGTTGCTAGGCAAATTTAAACCGCAAAACGCTAATCACCTATTGAAGTCTATTACATGCAAAACGCTGCTTTTTGCGGGAAAAAAAAAAGTCCCTGACCCTTAACGCAGAGGCACAAAAATGCATTGATGTGAACATGTTCCATAGGAACCCATGTTAAAAAAAATTCCTTGCATTTCTGCAAAATGCATCAAAAAACGCATTCTTGCAAACCGCCACGATTTGAAAAGCGGATAAAAAAAAAAAAATGAACCTTTATTTTCATTTCTAACTCCAGCCCACCCCCTGCCTCTCTTCTCCCCCAGGTGAGAATGACCTGTTCTTTGCTCCAGTAGATCCCTGGTATGCATTGGCCTCCACACAGCATGTGTAGGGGGGCTGATCTGCCATCAGAGGGTCAGCTGTGAGCACTGGGAAGAAACAGCCGGCTCCTGATGATGTCAGAGAAGAAGATGGCAATGCAGGATCTGGTGTGGGTCACAACATTGGCAGTGTTGCCAACTGCCAGTAAATTTACTGACAGTCTGTAAAAATCAGTGATTTTTTACAACTGTCTATAAATATCAGGGTCTGATAATTTGCCATGCTGTGCTGATTTTTTAAGTGTAAACCGGGCAAACTACTTGATATGGGTATTGCCAGTGTTTCCATGTTGTGTTTAAATATCAATTGTCTTCGTTTTTATTAGGAGTTCAGTTATTTTTCCGGTTGTCAGTAAAAAATGTGCTCCGCCAGTAAATTTCCCATGTTTTGCCAGTAAAAAACGCTGTGGGAGGTTGGCAACACTGAACACTGGGTTATCTGGGCATGGAAGTATGATCATTGTGGATAACCCAGACATAAAGGTAAGAGGAGAGCCTATAGAAAGCTCATAGGAGGTGAAGTTCCTCTATAATATGGCCAATGCTAGTGATTTATTGCACAGGCCCCTGGTTTCCATCACTCCCATCCCTCCTTCTATTACAGGCAGGCTGTACTAGAGAATAACTTCGATTTCTGCATTGGATACAACAAGTAACAGCTCCGCTCACTCACCTGCAGCTGGGATGGACGCGCCCGGCGCTAGGACCCACGTGTTCTCTGTATAGAGCACTGTTTACATGGAAACCATGGCAACCGACTCTACCATCACAGCGTGGGGGCAGCTAGTTATATCTAATTTACACCTAACAGCGTGTATTTTATACTGACACAGATAAAGCTAGCCAATGGATTAATATCCGTCCTCTTTCCTTCCCTAATAATCTAATTAGTGTCATGTTCTCTAAATAAAACGATACCTTAATAAAGTCCTCAAATGTTCTTCTATTTTTGGGGGTGTGGTTGTTAAAAATTGCAATGCAGATGCTTTGTGGCTAGGAGTTTTATAAGCCCCCCCGTGCGATGTAGTAGAATCCTGCACATGCGCTGTGTGTTTCATGCGCTGCTTTCCTGAAAACCACGGCAACCGACCATACCACCCAAATTGAGGGGTGTCACTTCAGTCTAAAAGCGTGGCTGTTTTTCTGATTTCTGCACAGAAACAAATATAACCGACTGTGAATTCAATGTTCTTTTTGATCACATAGTAAGAGTAACTTTTTTTTATTTTTTCAGACGTATTGTTGTTTTTCCGAAGCAGTCTAAGCCTCAAAATAAAATGATAGGTGAGTAAATGCGGTTTGTGAATACCATGTTGCTGGGAAGTGTTGTGGCAACAAAATGTGTTTTTAATGCGGCTATTTTGCGATGGAAATGACATGTCCCCCCTCGCATGTAATAATGGATTCGCCTGCGCAGTAGTGGGCCAATCAGCGTGCGCGGAGGGAAGGTGACATTGATCCGGTGTCATGGCGTCGCTGGTTCGGCTCGGGGGAGCTCTGAAGGCCGGGGGGCGCCTGTTCGGGGCTGCGGCGAGGAGACAGACTGGAGTCCGTCAGTGAGTGACGGGGGGAGGGGCAGGGAGGACTATAATTCCCAGCATACTCGGGGGGGGGGATAGCGCACTGTGTGGGGGAAGGGACAGATCCTCTGGGCCCAGGCACAGTCCCTGTATGATGGATATCTGTGTGTTATGGAGGGGGAGGGTTGGTGGCAGGCAGGAATGTTTCCTGACATTTCAGGGCCTCAAGAAATGAGATAGGCCGTCAGTGCATCAGGTGTGATCAATTCAGGGGTAGGCAACCTCGGCCCTCCAGCTGTAGTGAAACTACAAGTCCCATGAGACATTGCAATACCATGACAACTACAGGCATTACTCCTAGAGGCAGAGGCATTATGGGATTTGTAGTTTCACCACAGCTGGAGTGCCGAGGTTGCCTACCCTTGTTAGACTCTATAACTTTCACACAGACCAAATAATATACACTAATTTGGGTTATTTTTACCGATAGGTAGCAGTATAGGTTTTGGCCCAAATTTATGAACAAAAATTACTTATTTGCAAAATTTTATCATAGAAACTAAAAAAAAGTGTTTTTTTCAAAATTTTTGCTCTTTTTTCACTTATGTCTCAAAAAATAAACCACTTAAAGCGGAGTGCCACCCAAAAGTGGAACTTCCGCTTTAAGTCCTCCTGCCCAGCTACTGAAACTGAGCTTTTGAGGAGGAGGAGGGGGGTGGGGATACCCAATTTTTCAGGTAGTTCCGCCTCGGTTGCTTTAGGTGATCGGAAGTGGAAGGTCTTCTGGGACACAGGACAGGTCTTAGAAGACATTGGGACCAATCACAAAGCACAGCGCCGCATGCGCAGTGTGCACCCGGCCGTGAAGCCGCGGCCGGGTGCCCACAGTAGCAATGCCGGCGCCGCGGAGAGGAGCGAGGCTCCATGTGGCTCCATCGCTGGACTGGGAGACAGGTGAGTGTCTGTTTATTAAGAGTCAGCAGATACCTTTTTTTGTAGCTGCTGACTTTTAATAAACATTTGGAAAGGGTGGAACTCCGCTTTAAGCCCCAGCCGCCATCGTTTTACATCGGTACGTGGAATACTGTTAAGGCAGAGGATAGCTGCCATAACCCGGTATCGTCTGACACGGCGAGCGGCTGGCTTTCTGATAAAAGTGGTCTCTGTGGCGGATTCGCCGCAAAATATCTTTTATCGGGGGTGGCAGAAGGGCCCCTCCCGCCACGCTCCGGTCGTCTCCGCCGCTTACCATCAGTAGCGGTGGAGACGATTGCATCCTTTCACCTCTGCGACTGGATGCCGGCTGAGGGGAAGATGGCCCCCACTCGGCTCCATAGCATTGAATGGCGGGGGAATTTTTTTTTTTTCTTCAAATAAAATTTGATTTTTTTTATTTGCATTTTAGTGTAAATATGAGATGAGGTCTTTTTGACCGCAGATCTCATATTTAAGAGGTCCTGTCATGCTTTTTTTTTCCTATTACAATGGATGTTTACATTTCTTGTAATAGGAATAAAAGTGACCCAATTTTTTTTTTCTAAATGACAGTGTAAAAATAAAAAGTAAAATAAGGAAAAAAAATAATTTTTAAAGCACCCGTCCCGCCGAGCTTGCGCGCAGAAGCGAACGCATAATGTAAGTCCCGCCTGCATATGAAAACGGTGTTCAAACCACACATGTGAGGTATCGCCACGATCGTTGGAGTGAGAGCAATAATTCTAGCACTAGACCTCCTCTGTTACTCAAAACTGGTAACCTGTAAACATTTTTAAACGTCGCCGATGGAGGTTTTTAAGTGCCAAAGTTTGTCGCCATTCCACGAGCGGGCACAATTTTGGAGCATGACATGTATCAATCTACTCGGCGTAACATTATCTTTCAAAATATAGAAAAAAATTGGGCTAACTATACTGTTGTCTTATTTTTTAATTAAAAAAAAGTGCTTTTTTTTGGGGGTTTTTTTTCCAAACAAAATTGCGCTTGTAAGACCGCTGCGCAAATACAGTGGGACATAAAGTATTGCAACAACCACCATTTTATTCCTTAGGGTGTTAGAAAAAAAATCTATAATGTTTGGGGGTTCTAAGTAATTTTCTAAAAAAAAAAAAAAAATTGATTTTTAACTTGTAAACGCTGAATCTCGAAAAGGGGCTCGGTCCTTAAGTGGTTAAATACCACCAAAAGAAAGCTCTATTTGTGTAAAAAAAAAGATAAAAATTTACTTTGGATACAGTGTAGCATGACTGAGTAATTGTCATTAAAAGTGTGAGAGCACTGAAAACTGGTCTGGGCAGGAAGGGGGTATAAGTGCCCTGTATTGAAGTGGTTAAAATTGCCAAAAATCTCCAGGTGACACTTTAACACTCTTGAGCTAGAATACTGCAGCCATCAGCTTGTGACTTAGGCCCCTTTCACACGGGCTTTCCTTTCATGTCCACCTGTCAGTTTTTCAGGCGGACCTGAACGGACGCTCCATGCAGCCCTATGGAGCGGCGGATGTCAGTGGAAACATGTCCGCTGATATCCGCCCCTTTCCGATCCTGTCCATGAGCTCCAGATGGATGGAGACCCTATTTTCCATCCGTCTGGAGAATTGGATCGGATGAAAATGGACAGACGGTCCGTTTTCATCCGATCTTCATAGAGCAGAGTGGAGCTCTGATCATTCTATCTCTGCTCAGTGAGCGGAGACGGAACTGTCATCTGCCTACTCAGCAGGGATCAATGGAGCGATCCACGCTGAGCGCAGACCGGAGTCCGTATACGGCAATCCCATGTGAAAGGGGCCTAAAGGTTCACCCTTTGGACATACTACATACGTCCAAAGAGCTGAACTGGTTAATGAAATCCTGTCACCAGATGACTTCAACAGTCTTCTCATAAGATTGTACACCAATCAGCCGTAACATTATGACCACCCACCTAATATTGAGTAGGTCCCCCATCTACCACCAAAACTTTTTTGACCCATCAAGGCATGGACGCCACTAGACAAAACTTTTCACTGCCTCTGCCAGCTTGCCTACTTCCTATAGTATATCCTGGTGCCGTCTCTTCCCCAGGTAAGTGATGAGCATACACCCGGTCATCCACATGATGTAAAAGAACATGATTCATCAGATCCTTCTTCCATTGTGCCATGATCACATGCCCGTTGTATGTGCTTTTGGGTGTGGACATAGGTCAGCATGGGAACCGTCTGCAGCCCTATACACCACAAACTGTGATGCACTGTGTGTTTTGATGCCTTTCTATGGAAACCAGCAATAAAACGGTAGTAAACTGCCAAAAAAACAAGAAATAAATGGGTCCCCTGCAGGTTTTTGGCCTAATGTGCTAGTAAGCACCTTACACTAGCACATTATGACAGTTACCTGCAAACAGAGCCTTCAAGTGCAACGCCGTCATGGCTCCCCCTGCGCTTCCATCCTCACCTGGTCTTCCTTCTGGGTTCGAAAGCTCCGGCTGTTTGAATGGCCGGGGCCACAATGCCGTCACTCTCACTCATACATGCTGGAACTGCGGCACAGCACTCTGCATTGCACGGCATACTGTATGCCCTGAATGCAGAGTGTCACTGCACATGCGCAGATGACATCATCAGCTACTGCTGATGTGAATACATCCTAAATGGTGCACATACATGTAGGTACAAGTTTAAATACAGACTTTACTACCGCTTAACTTTTTCAGCAATCTGAGTTACAGTAGCTCTTCTATTGGATTGGACCATCCATGACCCTGTGGCCGGTTTGCCTTTTCCTTCCTTGGACCACTTTGGGTCAGTCTTGACCACTGCAGACCGGGACCATGCAACAAGAGCTGCAGTTTTGGAGTTGCTCTGCCCCAGTTGTCCAGCCAATACAAGTTGGCCTTTGTCAAAGTCAAATTGTTGTGCTTGCCCATTTTTAGTTTTTTTTTTTTTCCTGCTTTCAGCACATCACTTCAGGGACAACATGTTCACTTACTGCCTTCTATATCCTGTCCACTTTCAGATGCCATTGTAATGAGCTAATTAAATGTTGTTCACTTTACTTGTCAATGGTCATAAAGTTATGGCAATAGGTATATAATATTTAAGAGGAGTTCGGGAATTGGGGGGGGGGGGGGGGGATTTATACTAAAAGCCTGCACCACAACCACACGCATTGTACACAGTTGCAGTGCAGCCCCATTCTGGTGAATGGGTTGTGTATCTACCGCTGAAAACAGAGGGATAGTTTTTTCCATGCTGCAATGCAAAGCATCGTAGCCATGGCATATGTACACCCATATCAACTTGTCTTTGCAGTTTAAAGATGGAGGGGGGTGCTTGGGCAGTAAAAACACATGGAGGTTTGCTCCCTCCCCTCCACCAGCATCAAGTCCCATAGGGTCCTGGGTCCACAGGTGGGACAGAGCAACCCGGGAAACATGCTGGAGATGGGAGGGGGCGCACTAATTGGTGCCTGGAAGCAATTAACCTTGGCGGTATATAATAGTATATACCTTTTGCACATCATACTGCAATCAACCATATGGTTCTAAGGATGCATAACATGGATAAGATGTGTTGTCAGCACATCAAAAAGCTTGATTAAAAGTGCAAACCTCTTCTGTATCGCACGGTCACATGGGCAATATTTTAGCACCGCACATGTTCATCAGACATGTATTGAGATGCAGTAAAATGTTTGCACTAAGCCCATTCGCACCTGAGCATTTTGTAGCTCAAATATGCCTGAAGCCTGAAGCTACAAAACGCTGGAGGGAAAAAAAATCAATGATTCTCTATGCACATGGTTCACTTCTCCGCTCAAACTACTCCCGGAGGTATTTTTGTCGAGCGAATCGGGCATATTCTGGCGTTTCTGATACTTTTCTATTGCCATAGAATCAATGGAAAAGCATCAAATGCGCGTATAAGCGCAACGTCGGCGATTGCAAACGCTCGATGTTGCGCTTCAAAAACGCCCGAAAACGTGTCGCTTAGGTGTGAATGCAGCCTAAGGGCCCATTCACACCTGAGCGTTTTATAGCTTGAAGCCTGAAGCTGCAAAACTCTTGAGGGGAAAAAAAAAAATCAACGATTCTCTATGGAGATGGTTCACATCTCCACTCCAAAACGCCTGAAGCCAAACGCCCTAAGCTCAAACTAGTCTGAGGTATTTTTGTCGTGTGAATTGGGCATATTCCAGCGTTTATGGACCATTTGTATTGCCAATCTATCAATGGAAAAGCATCAGTCGCGCGTATTAGCGCTTGCGAACGCTCGACAAAAAGCTTCATACACGTCCAAAAACGTGTCGCTCAGATGTGAATGCAGCCTTAGAAAAATGTTCCTGGGGAGACTTCAGCAACTTGCATTAACTTCTACTAGTCAAGTTGCGCTGAGTCGCCCCGCAAGTTGGATTGCCAAGTGTCCCTGAAGTGTCTGTCTCCATTAACTGCACTGAAAATCATGGTAATGAATCAAGATCGCAATTTTATAAGCAATTGCCATTCTGTGGAAGAACCCTACTCCACCGACTCTCCGGATGTGGGTGGAGTTGGTGAATGGAGCTTTGCCCATGTATAAATTAACCTATACGGCTAGAGGATGTGCAAAAAAGTTTTCCAAAATATGGTCAAAATGGATTGACAAAGTATCTGGATCCATTGAAGTATAATATATAAAGGAATGATGTTAATGCATGGATTGAAGGGAGATTGATCAATGCCCGACTGAGTCTACAGAGGTATTTTCTGCTTGTTTCTTTTTCTTGCTGCTGGCCCCTGAGGGGGTCCTAGGTCCCACAACACGATCAATATCTGACAGTAATGACTGGAGGACTACTTCATGTGGTTTCGTTAAAGTTTTGTTGGTTTTGATTTTGTTTTTAGTTCCTTGTTCTCAGGAATTATATTGGTAATTTCTTCTGCAATTTAATGTACATGGAAAGATAAATGGGTGAATTCTAATTGAGTTATATTGTAAGTAAGCTGGTAATATGGAGATATAATGTACAATATTTGCCCTTTATGTTTTGTGATCTTATGAGGTGAATGTTTATATGTACTTTAATAATAAACTACCTTTAAAAAAGATCGCAATTTTATTATGTTTAATCGTGCAGCTCTAATTCACATACATGGGAGGGTTTACTAAAACTGGACCAGATGTAATCTAGAGCAGCTGTGCATAGTTACCAATCACCTTCTATCTTCAGCTTGTTCTGTTAAGGTTTGAATGAAAGCTAGAAGCAGTCTCCCCTATCTGGGCAGACTGCCAAGTCTGAGATCATTGCTGATAAAAGAAGCAAAGAGATACAATGTTTCTAGTTATCAAAGGCATGAACTCCGAGTTCAGTTTAACCATTTAAAGACTAAATCTTTTCTGACGTTTGTTGCTGACAAGTAAAAATCCAGTATTTTCTGCTAGAAAATTACTTAGAACCCCCAAACATTTTATTTATATATATATATATATATATATATATATATATATATATATATATATATATATATATATATAATCTATCTCTATCTCAGAAACCCTAGAGAATAAAATGGCGGTTGTTGCAATATTTTATGTCTCACGGTATTTGCTCTTTTAGTTACAATAATTGAAATGGACCGTCACCAGTATACAATACCGACTATCCACTTATGTGTGTGTTTACTATAAAATGTTAGTGTAATTTCGACGTGGTAAGACCAGTTTTACTCTTAGTGTTAGAAAAAACGAACCTTATTTCTAGTGCTAAGAGAGCTGCATTGTAGAAAGCATATGTTTTTTTTAACCCGATTGTCGTGACAAATCAAAAAAAAAAAAAAACCTTTCACATTAAAAAGGGGTTTTTTGACTCAAAATTTCTGACGACGCGTTTATGGCACTCTGTATTTTATAACGTTGTTGGCGGTAAAATAAGAGATCCCAAAGACTCTATCTCTA
>BLSH010001157.1:169674-179790 GCA_018402905.1 Glandirana rugosa | reverse complement strand
TATTTTATGCTTGTATAAATAAACTGAACAATTTTAATTATGATGTAAAGTTTGTTTAACTCAACACAGTGATGCCGTGATAGTCCGATCCCCTGGGTTTTCACAGGAATATTTTGTCCAATTGGACAATGTGAGTGTGGTTTGGGGACCACATAAATTATTCACACACCCTCTTTTCACTATTCGATTTTCGGATGAGGCACCCCCAGTATTTACTTATATCCGTTAGGATTATTCATCTCATGAGGTACTCAATATAACAAATTTGAATAGAATATAAAATAATAGATTAGAATAGAAAAGAACAGAATAGTATAGAAAAAAAACAGAATAGAATAGAAAGAATATAACCATCTTCCTATTCTAATCTATTATTTTCTATTCAAATTTGAATAGATTCAATTTGAATTTTAGGTAATGGTTATATTCTTTCTATTCTATTCTATTTTTTTAATTGTATTCTTTTTCTATTTCTTTATTCTATTCAAAATTCAAATTTCAGAAGATGGTTAGATTCATTCTAGTCTATTGTTTTCTGTACTATTCTGTTATTTTCTATTCTAAATTGTTCTTTTCTATTCTATTCAAATCTGAATTGATTCGATTTGAATTTTGGGAAATGGTTATATTCTTTCTATTCTAGTTTTTTTTATTATATTCTTTTATATTACATTATAGTCTATTCTATTCTCTTTTTTTCTATCCTTTTATTCTATTCTTTTCATATGTATTCTAATTTATCCTATTTGAAATTCAAATGTCAGAAGATGGTTATATTCTATTTTATTCTATTCTTTTTTTAATTCTATTCTATTATTTCCTATTATATTATATTTTTTCTATTCTTTTCCTTTATTTTCTATTTATTCTCTTTGGAAAACGTTTCAAATTCGAATTTGAAAACTATTCGAATTCAAAAACTATTTGAAACTGATTTGAATTGATTCAAATTCAGATTTCGTCCGCATTTTTTTTCATTATTTTGGATTCGTTTAAATTCGGTGCTATTGTAATTCGAAAATTCGGATACATCTGAATTTCTGAAAACTGAACATTGTCACAATTTCAATTCAGAACAAAACAAACTGCACAACTTTCCTAAATGTGCATAATGTAACTGGGTACTAATGTTTATAGGTAAAATTGATCCAGGGAAAATCTGATTGCCTCTTGGGGGATCAGGAAGGAATTTTTGCCCCTGCTGGAGCAAATTGGATCATGCTTTGCTGTTTTTTTTTTTCTTCCCCTGGATCAACTGTGTGTATATAAGATTGTATGATTGAACGGAAATGGATGAAGTCATCTCGCATTTAGAAGTAATAAGAAGTGCAAGTTTATGTACCGCTACATGCTTTACATTGAGAGGAAGTGCTTTTATTGATGTGGTTTACCTATGTGCACTGAGGAATAGTGCACTTATGAATGTGAGTGCCATTTTAAGGTTTGATAAATGTCATCTTTCTATGTAGTTTTTATTTTTGCTTGCCTTGAGAGACAAAGAGGAAGTGGACTTTGGTTGAGATCTCTGGACCGTGGGAGAAGGCTGTATGTGACTTCTATAATGTACAAGTCATACATTTAAAGTGGTTGTAAACCTCAGACATAAAATATGAACAAAGCACATCCCTCTATAGTGAGTACTTGTCTCAATTAAGAGCACTAAGTGCCATTCCTGTCTGATGCTTTGTTCCCCTGCTATCAGCATGAATCACTTCTCACAAGTTTTCATGACACCAAGAGAAAAAAGGTGACAGGGGAGGATGCTCCAGCAGATTGACAGCCTCAGCTCTGTTCCTGTGTGAAGGGGGGGGGTGTCCCTTTCTACTAATCAGCTCTCAGACCTCTCCTCACTGAGCTCTGCAGAGTGTAACTTCTCCGCCCCAATTTATTGAATGCTCAACCTTTAGCAAGTCTGGACTTTGAACGCATGTAGATAAGATAAGACTTGCAGATAAACAGGTACAACTATGAGATTTATTTCATCTCTGTGCATCACCTGAGGCCAGTCACTTAACTGGGTATATGTGAGGGTTTACAACCACTTTAAGTTAAGAGTATAACTGGAATGGAGCACTGGTGGAGGAGTGAAGTGGATATCACACAGAGCGCTGTAAGAAGATTTGCATATTTTCCAGCATTTTGGACTGATCTGTTTTCTGATGTTAGACAGTTGGTGGTTGTAATCACACAACCCACATACAAAGAAGCAAAAAAATTATATATAGTTTTTTTTTTTAATATACTTTGCTTATCTTATTACAGTGATGGTCACTCTAAAAGCAATTGTTTTAACCATCATGAATGGCTTTCATTCATGATATATTATTATTGTGATTGTTGTGACTGGCAACAGCTGTCAAATGGTACAGGGCTGCTGTGTATCAATCACAGAGATCACAATAGTAAAAACTATGCTATGAAGAATGGATGCCATTCATGACAGTTGTATACTAATGGACATATAATCACTGTGATTGGTCACAGCAATCACATGATTCCTGGGCTAATCACAGCAGTTCTGTATTGAGCACTGTGAGCAGCTGTGTCCACCAGACACAAATCACACCCTGTACATCCTCTAAGAACAACAAAGAACCCTTCCAGCTGTTTATCTACACTGGCCGGCTGGGAAGCAGTTAAAAAAAACTCAATTCACCTCTGTAGCAATAATCAGTGAGATGAAATTCATATTCCAAGTTCACAACATAGGCACTGAAATCACAGTTTCATTCCTAATTACTTTATATGGAAGCAGAATCTTGGCAGGCCGCCAGCCCTCTAATGAAAACACATTGCAGGTATTTCTAAGCTTTTACAACCCCTGGCAAAAAGTATGGAATCACCACTCTTGGAAAATGTTCATTCAATTGTTTAATCATGTAGGAAAAAAAACGAATCCAAGACATGGCCAAAAATGAAATTCATTTAACATTCCAACCTTCTGACTTTAACCTCTTGCTTACTGGGCACTTAAACCCCCCTCCTGCCCAGACAAATTTTCAGCTTTCAGCGCTGTCGCATTTTGATTGACAATTGCGCGGTCGTGCGACGTTGTACCCAAACAAAATTGATGCCCTTTTTTTCCCACAAATAGAGCTTTCTTTTGGTGGTATTTGATCACCTCTGCGGTTTTCATTTTTTGCGCTATAAACAAAGAGCGACAATTTTGAAAAAAGAACAATATTTTTTACTTTTTGCTATAATAAATATCCAAAAAAAAAAAATATTCATTGGGTTTGGCCGATATATATTCTTCTACATATTTTTGGTAAAAAAAAAAAATCACAATCGGTGTTTATTGATTGGTTTGAGCAAAAGTTATCGCGTCTACAAACTATGGGAATTGATTTATGGCGTTTTTATTATTATTTTTTTTTTTACTGGTAATGGCGGCAATCTGCGAGGTTATCGGGACTGCAATATTTGGGCGGACATGTCGGACATTGTTGACACATTTTTGGGACCAATGATATTTATACAGCGATCAGAAATTTAAATGTCCACTGATTACTGTATAAATGTCATTGGCAGTGAAGGGGCTAACACTAAGGGGGCAGTGAAGGGGTTAACTGTGTTCCCTGGGTGAGTTCTAACTGTGTGGGGGATGGGCTGGCCGGGACATAACAGATCTAACTGATCCCAGTGACAGGGATCAGTAGATCTGTAATGTACCCTGTAACAGAACGGAGAACCGCCGTGTTTATATCGGCAGTTCCCTGTTCTTCAGCTCTGACAGGCGATCGCGGGTCAGGAGCGGACATCCAGTCCGCCCGTCCCACGGGCACACCCACGCAGCGTGCGGTGGCCGCTCGCACGCGCCGCCTGTGAGTGCGCACCAGGAGCCTGCAAAGGGGCAGACGTCCACCTGGCAATTGGGATCTGCGCTGTAGCCATCTTTCGGCTATAGCGCGGATCTGAAGTTGTTAAGAAACAATTAAAAAAAGAATAAAAAGAATGAAAACTGTAGTCAATTGCAACTATTTTTGAAGATCAAGCAGAGGAAAAAAAATATGGAAATCACTCAATTCTGAGGAAAATATGGCATCATGAAAAAAACCCACTATAGTACACCACTAGTACTTTGTTGCACCACCTCTGGCTTTTATAACGGCTTGAATTCTCGGAGGCATGGATTTAACGATTGACAAACAGTATTCTTCATCAATCCAGCTCCAACTTTCTCTTATTGCAATTGCCAGATTAGCTTTGCAGGTTGGAGCCTTGTCATGGATCATTTTCTTTAATATCCACCATAGATTTTCAATTGGATTGAGGTCTGGACTATTTGCAGGCCATGCCATTGATATTATAGGTCTTTCTTGAAGGAAAGTTTTCACGGCTTTTGCCCTATAGCAAGACGCATTATCATCCTGAAAAATGTCATCACCCCCAAACATCCTTTCAACTGATGAAAAAAGAAAAGTGTCCAAAATTTCAATATAAACTTGTGCATTTATTGAAGATTTAATGACCATCATCTCCCTCGTACCTTTACCTGACATGCACCCCCCATATCATCAATGATTATGGAAATTTGCATGTTTTCCTCAGGCAGTCGTCTTCATACATTTCATTGGAAAGGCACCAAACAAAAGTTCCAGCACCATCACCCTGCCCAATGCAGACTGGGAATTCATCGCTGAATATCACTGCCATCCACAGTCCATGATTGCTTTTCTTTAGCCCACTGTAACCTTGTTTTTCTCTGTTTAGGTGTTAATGATGGTTTTCGTTTTGCTTTTCTGTATGTAAATCCCATTTCCTTTAGCTGATGTCTTATAGTTTGGTCACAGACCTTGACTCCAGTTTCTGGCCATTTGTTTTGTGCGTTTTTCTGTTTTCAAGGCATATTACTTTCAATTTTATACCCTGCCGCTTTGATGTCTAGCAGTACGCTTCTCTTTAACAACCTTCCCATTTGATTTGTACTTGGCCCAGATTTTAGGCACAACTGACTGGGAATAACCAACATCATTTGCAACATTTCGTGATGATTTACCTTCTTGAAGAAGTTTTATAATCCTCTCCTTTGTTTCAACTGACATCTCTCTTGTTGAAGCCATGATTCAGGTCAATCAGGTTGGTGCAACAGCTCACCAAGGTGTGCAATAACTTTTTTTTAACTGCAGACTAATTATCAGATGTAATCTGATGCAGATGTTCCTTTTAGAACTACAAAGTACGTGGTGATTCCATAATATTTTCCTCAGAATTGAGTGATTCCATATTTCTTTCCTCTGCTTGATCTGCAAAAACCATTGTTATTGACTACAGTTTTCTTTTTGTAAGTATTTCTTAACCGCTTCCTGGCCACCCGCCGTGGATTGACGGCGACAACATGGCTCCGCGAATCGCTGTTACCCGACGGCGGGAGTGGGAGTGTGTATTGTAGGCTAGCGGGGGAGCCAATCAGCGGGTGGGGTGGACCATGTCCGCTGGCCACCCGCGATCGCTCCCCCGCAGACACAGAACAGGGATCCATGAATGTAAACAAGCGGATCCCCGTTCTGACAGGGGAGAGAGTGATCGTATGTTCCCAGTATATGTGTGTGTGTGTGTGTATATATATATATATATATATATATATATATATAGTCATCCCAGCCTCCACACAGTTAGAACAATGACAGAGAACACATTTAACCCTTTGATCGCCCCCTAGTGTTAACCCCTTCCCTGCCAGTGACATTTACACAGTAATCAGTGGCTATTTATAGCACTGATCGCTGTATAAATATCAGTGGTCCCAAAAAAAAAAAGTGTCCGCCGCAATATCGCAGTCCCACTAAAAATCGCAGATCGCCGCCATTACTAATAATAAAAAAAAAAAAAAAAAAAAGCCATAAATCAATTTTTATAGTTTGGTTTGCGCAAAGGTTATAGCGCCTACAATCAATATACGCTTATTGCTATTTTTTTTTTACCAAAAATATGTATCAGAATACATATTGGCCTAAACTGATGAACAAATTTGTTTTTTTTTATGAGTTTTTTTTGGGATATTATAGCAAAAAGTAAAAAATATTGGGTTTTTTTTTCAAAATGGTCGCTCTTTTTTTGTTTATAGCTCAAAAAATAAAAACCACAGAAGTGATCAAAAACCACCAAGAAAGCTCTATTTATGAGGGAAAAAAAAGGACATAAATTTTGTTTGGGTAAAATGTTGCACGACCGTGCAATTGTCAGTTAAAGTGACGCAGTGCGGTAGCCCAAAAAGTGCTCTGGTCAGAAAGGGGGCAAATCCTTCTGGGGCTGAAGTGGTTAAAGCCAGAAGGTTGGAATGTTAAATGAAAATAGTTTTGAGGCAATGGGAGCAAGGAGTTGCTTTGCGCTTGCTGGCTGGTTTTGTTGGCAGCGGAAGTAATTGTGCAGCATGGCCAGTGAAGGTGTGTGCACTATGGAATCTTCCTTTATTTTTTGAGTATCCTTGGATCCATTGGACATTGATGTTATACGTGTGGCTTTCTCCTGGATCATTGCCCGATGAAGATCGCTGTCCCCACCAGATTACAGCTTGCTTGATCTGCTGACTGCAAAAGCAGCAGGTCCATTTGGTCTGGTGAGTGAGGGCACAAGAGGGTCACTTTTTCTGCACAAAGTATCTATTGGCGCACTGAAGAGCACCTTCTGAAGCACTTTGTCACTTTTTAGTGTGTGCACAAAATATTTGGACTATTATAGACATAGAAGTTTGTTTTATTTGATCTGGGTTGGCACTGATATATGTATGTATTGATCTTGTGGGCAGGTATTACCTGATTACAGCAGCCCCCAGTTGTCGCATATTCATAGCACATTAGCTGATCTATGTAGCACCTATACACATTGACACTATTTTATTCAGTTATATGGACTATGATCACTCATTTGTATTGGTTTATTGATTTGGGTTGGCGCTGTTTTAGATTTGTATACTAGTTTTGAGGCATGTCTGTGATTAGTGTTTTTTTTTCCTACACAATTAAATGAACATTTTCCAAGAGGGGTGATTAAATATTTTTTTGGCAGGGGTTGTAAACTGGAACCAAAGTCTTTCATAAGTAAAGCTGTACAAGTACAACCATTTAAAACTAAATATTTAAAGTGGTTGTAAACCTTTAATATACCCAGTAAAGTGACTGGCCTCAGGTGATACACAGAGATGAAACAAATACTCTTACATAAGTTGTACCGGTTTATCTGTATGGAGTCTTCTCTAAAGCCAAAGTCTGGAATTTATAGAGCTTGGCTGAGCTTTCAGAAAACAGGGGATGGGAGCTGAAATTACACAATGCAGAGCTCGGTGAGGAGAGCTGATTGGAGGAAAAGGACATAGCCCTTCACAGAGCACACAAAACAGAGCTGAGGCTGTCAATCACAGGCTGTGTGCTAGAGATCCTCTCCCGTCACATTTTTTACTCTTGGTGTCAGAAGTGACTCATGCAAATAACAGAGGAACGTGCAGCAAACAGAAATTACACTTTGTGCTCTGCATGGAGACAAATACACGCTATAGAGCAGGGGTATTGAATTAAAATTCAAGGAGGTCCGGTCACTAAAATTTTCTTCTGACCGAGGCTTGAATCTCAAGTCTGTGCTAGGAGTCAAAGATTGTACGCGTATACTTACCATTTTTTGGTGCAAGCCATGCTCTCATACTCTCGATCTCATACCATGTAATGAAAAATGTCCCCATTAGTGTTATCCCTTACAACAGGTGCCCCTTCCAGAGTAAATTATTACATTGGGTGTCCCTATCAGACTACCCTCCTTATATCAAGTGTCCCCTCTCAGAGTGCCCCCTTTAGTGATGTGTTCCACTCAGAGTGACAACTTGCATCAGGTTTCGGAATGAGAAGGTCCCCTTACATCTGTTGTCTCCCATCAAAGTGTCCCATTATACAAGGTTTCCCAATCACAGTGCCCCTTACAGAGGGTGTCACCATCAGACTGTCCCCATCAGCATGCCCCTTATTTTATCTTAAGGGGCAGGCTGATAGGCACATTTTAACATTCTATTCTTAAGGCGCACTCTGATGAGCACATTTTGTTCTGCCCATCTGCATGCCCCTTCATAAAAAATGTGCCGATCAGTGTGCCCCAGTAAATCTCTGTGAAGTACCCACACACCATACATTGAGGGCAGGCAGGGAGCGGGAGCCAGCTGAGGTAGCGAGCTGCAGGGGGCAAGAGCTGCACCAAAAACCTTGCTGAAGGGATGGGGTGCACACAGGACATTACACCAGACTTTGCAGGTGGGCAGGCAGGGAGTGAGAACCAGAAGCGACAGTGGGTGGCGGGCACACACATCATTGGTTGCTGGGATGCCCACAGTTCCAGCAACCAATGACTGAGCAGCAGGGATCTGGCACTTAAGTCTGGTGGGTTGACGGTCCGGACAGGAGCATCACTCGGGCCATGTCCGGACCACATTTTGCCATTTCACAACTGCTATAGAGGGATGTGTGTTCATATTTCATGTCTGAGGTTTACAACCACTTTAAATGATAACTCCACTTTTGCAAAAAATCTAGCAAATAAAAATAGATAATATATACAATTGCGACACAAGCCATATTGTAATTTAATGTTATTGAATTTTAACTTACATTTTTAATCTAAATCTGTAATTTTCAGTAAAATTTTATGCAATATGGCATTTTGGAGGTGTTCTGTACACTGGTGGTTTACAGAACACCCCTAGAAATGGTATTTCCTGCTTGTGTGATTGGCTCACTGATTTGCCCAGAAGGCTGCACTAAGATACAAGTCAGATTTTAGGTATCACCTATAATAGGAATTTTTATTTTGGTGAGAAACTCTACAAGGGTTAAATACTTCTAAAAAGGGATTCAGACTCTTCAACTTTTCTCACCAGAACACTAAGATTACAATGAACCAGACCCTATCATTCAGATTCAGTCTGCAAAGAACGGTGGGAAAAAAAAAAAGCTATTTCTTAAAAAAAAAACAAAAAAAAAAAACGTAGGCTCCTGCAACGTTTGTTAAAATCCTTGCAATGTACATGGATTACCCAGAGGGGAATGTTTTCTTTTTTATTTTCTCAACAAAAGTGGAGCTCCACTTTAAATTCCTGTAGAAGTCTTGTTGTGGCTTACATCTTAAATTAGTAAAAAAATAAGAAATAAATAATACATTTTGCTAATCGGAAGAAAACATTTCTAGAACCAACATTATATTAAGAAAGATTTTAAAATTGACAGTTGCATTTTAAAAAGTGGTTTAATGGACACAATGTAAACATTTATAAATATGGTCTTTATTATAATTTATACACCACTTTTATACATTACCCCCAAACATTTCCAACCTGAATGATCACTGGTAAGTCAGTGACTTAAAAGTATGTACAGCAACATATCATGGGGCAATCTGTGAGCATTATTCAAAGTGTGGATGTACCTTCGGATAAAAGGCTCGGTGCCGGAGACTTGTCGAACACAGGCAGAAGCAACAACCTGAAACAAAGGTTAAGGTGATTCTAGGGAGCCGCTGAGGCCAATGTTTTTAACTAAAAACCATTATTTCGAATATGCTTTCTCTGTGTATAGCAAATGCACAGGGAGAAAGAGGCACAGTGCCAGCTGCATGCTGGAGAAGTTTGTCTGCAAAACAAACCTCCTTGCATGTGGTCCCCATGATTGGCTGGCACGTTACGCAGATAACCAGTCGGCATGGTTTCTGATCAACTGTTGGACTTGTAGCTGTCAATGGCAGGTGTGTGCTATTACTTACACAGGTAATAGGGTGTACATTAATCATCACTAAGCAAAGGGAACTGGACCTGAGAATGTTTATCCACAGACTGCAATTATCAAATCACTTTGGGAGCCTTTGGGTATATAACAGATCATAATTTCACTGTATCTTTTGGTGAATTCTCTCCCAACAATCCTACCAGTTCCCAAAATATGGGTCCCTTCCTACAGGTCCAAAATAAACAGGACAGCCAATTATATACTACCTCCTATAAGGGCTTGTTCGATACGCTGGTGGGAACAGGCTCTAAATTCTATGTATTGTAGGGAAGACCTTGAATTGTGGGTATTCTTACTGGGCTGAAAAAAGGGATGAGTTTTATGAAGGGAAAAAAAAAAAAAAAAAAAAAAAAAAAAA
>BLSH010001157.1:147855-169664 GCA_018402905.1 Glandirana rugosa | reverse complement strand
TAAAAAAAAAAAAAAAAAAAAAAAAAAAAGACCTGTAAAAATGTATCTATGACAGGTCCACACTACAGCTACAGTGATATCCAATACTGTGCATCCTCTACTGCTCTATGAAACTTATGTACATTTTAAGGAATCTGCCAACATACATTAGTGATAAGCATAAAAGCTGCCACTCTGACTCCTTGGCTACATATTCGTTAGATGGAACAACTTCGTTGGTCATCTGTGAACGATGCCCTGGAACGAATCATCCCAGGAGCCAGGGTGTGGCATCTTCCTCCAACAGAGTCTTCACACTACTAGTGTATTATGCGATGTAAAAAAATGGGGCAATGAAATGCAATAATTAAACTAAATTACATTGTACATTACATTGCTAAATGCATTTGTTACTTTAGTTTAGACTTCTACATATTCCTGAATGTATGAATAATAAATTTAATAGTTAAAACCAGCCAATTAATACACCAATAGAAATGGAAATCAGGGCTCCTTAGAATGACCCAATAACCAGAAAGCAAATATATAGCTTTTTAAGAATTATTTTAAGGGTCAGTCCACTTGGTGTCCAGTGATCTGAATCATCTTCTGACTTTCTGTATCTGTCAGGTATTCTGATGGTGCGATCACTGTGAGTTCCCAGCTCCACCTATAAAGCTGTTGATATAACAGGGGAGCTTGCCTGCTGAGACTCCACAAAGTGGTGGGTAGAACTGTTAAGCCTGGCAGGTAGATCACAAACTGGTATAAAAGATAAACAGGTATACAAAGAAAACAGAGGGAGACCCAGCTTACTGGTAGTCACCATTACAGGTAGATAGACCCTTTAAAGTGTACCTGTCACTCATGCTCAGTGTTAGTAGCCATCTTGTCCATCCAACAATCTTTTTCAATTTACTGGGAACTAATTTCACAAACTGCTAGTCTGCATTCTCCAGGACAAAATGGCTTCCCACTCAGTGTGCACGTATGACAGGTGATCTTTAAATCTGATTTCAAAACAAGCCGTATCTGACCATCCTACATATACACTCCTAATGATATGTACAATTGCTAAAAATAGGTTCTGCAGGTGCCAGTCGATTATCGAATGACCGCAGTACGGTGTCCATCTATTAGACGGCACGCGATAAAATATACAAAAGGTGAAAACAAACAAGATTAAAACAAGAGAAGATTCATTGAATGTATCTTCCGGCTTTCCACATCCATGCTTGCTTTCCAGCAAAATAAATTAAATAAATAGCATGAAATAGTTTTGAATGTACAAAAAAAAAAAAAAGAAATGACCTCATTGTGCGCTACTGGTCTGGCTTTGGAGTCATAAATATTTAGTCTTATTGGTGTAACCAGCAGCTAAACATATAACCATACACACACACACACACACACATACATACATAAAGAATCTGGGATGTGACCATGATCATTTTGTTGGTCCAGACAGCATTTGCACATTGTTACAGTGTGGGAACGTTTTTCCTGTAAGTGAAAAAAATAAAAAAACACACTGGAAGAATATTGGGTCTCTTGTGAAAGTGTCTGAAGTAAGAGCCAGTTGGGGGCAGGATGTCCATCACTGGAGGATGCATGGTGAGTGGATTACTAGGGGCAACATAAGCAGGGCATTACAACCAAGGTATATTATTGCACATAACAACCAATGTCCCTCAGACCACACATGGAAGTTGGTCAGTTCCATACAGAGCCCTCATTAAAAACCCAGGGGTTTCCTGGTATGGAGGAAGCATGTTACCTTCTCACAGGATGTAGTATCTAGGCCTGAATAGACAATCATCAGACTTGAACACTGTCACCAAACCAGGAGAAAGGTAACCTTGTGCAAGCTCTGACATCATCCAACATGGAGCTTACACAAGGTTTAGATTCCTAGCTCCAATGGAGCAGCAGGACAGAATGGCAGAAAAGAATAACAGAGGGGCAGGGGCTGTGGTTACTAGAAAGAGGGTCACTTTGCCCTGAATGTGCAGTATTTTAGAAGAAACACTTAAAAACATAAAATAAATCACAAGTAGGCTGACGTGCACTAAAAGCTTGTCATTGTGGGCCCCAGCCTCCATTGCCTTGCCACAGTTCAAGAACATGATCGGGAGCTTCTGATTGCTACATGCAACACACATTTGGTGTTAAAAAGCATTCATCTATTATTGCTATTGCAACCACTCAGAATCTCCTTTGCATTTCCTAATACTGCGCTTGAAACCAAGGGAGGCTCTAGTTTAGCATGTAGCCTTGGTGGTTTATACTCAACCCTGGAAACCTAGAGTCTTGGACTCAATTTCAACCAGAGAAGCTGTAAGTTCTTGCTGTTTGAGGGTCTCTTTGATGGACAACTTTGAATTTCTATCTTGGTTGGCTTCACAGGTCAATCAGCTATGGTATGGAAAATTATGATCTGAGATGGAGACTGATGGAAATATTCTCTATTCTTTATCAGAGGAATTCTTAATTGGGGTATGAGACTGGATCTCTGAATAACTGAAAGAAAACGAAAATGGAATATCTTCATTATTGAATCTTAAAGTAGAAAAATCAGCTAGATGTGTCAATGACATGCGCTTAACATTTTAAGTAGCTGGACCTCAATTCTATCTTTTGATTGCACAAAATTAACAGCAATACTCTCAGTAGCTGTAGCTAGACTGTGTATTTGTGATTTGCCATTCTTAACCACTCCAGGTCCGCGCTATTGCCGAAGTACGGCTCCAGCACGGACCTGAAATGCCCGGAGGACGTCCATGGACGTCCTCCACTGCGCGCGCTCCAGGCGCGCCCCCTGGCGGCGGCGCGCGAGCGTGCCCGTGGGTCGGGCGGACTCGATGTCCGCCCGAGACCCGCCGATCACCTTTAGGAGCCTCAGAACGGGGAACCGCCGTTGTAAACACGGCGGTTCCCCGTTCTGTGACAGGGGACATAACAGATCTACTGATCCCTGTCACTGTGATCAGTTCGATCTGTTATGTCCCGGCCAGCCCTGCCCCCCCACAGTTAGAACACACCCAGGGAACATATTTAACCCCTTCACTGCCCCCTGCTGGTTAACCCCTTCACTGCCAACGACATTTATACAGTAATCAGTGGACATTTAAATTTCTGATCGCTGTATAAATGTCATTGGTCCCAAAAATGTGTAAAAAAATGTCCGACATTTCCGCCCCAATATCGCAGTCCCGATAAAAATCGCAGATCGCCGCCATTACTAGTAAAAAAAAAAAAAATAATAAAAACGTCATAAATCAATTCCCAGTTTGTAGACGCGATAACTTTTGCGCAAACCAATCAATATACGCCGATTGCGATTTTTTTTTTTACCAAAAATATGTAGAAGAATATATATCGGCCAAAACCGATGAATCATTTTTTTAATGGATTTGTACTTTAGCAAAAAGTAAAAAATATTGTTCTTTTTTGCAAAATTGTCGCTCATTTTTTGTTTATAGCGGCGATCAGAAATGACGCAGAGGGGATCAAATACCACCAAAAGAAAGCTCTATTTGTGGGAAAAAAAGGACGCAAATTTTATTTGGGTACAACGTCCCAAGACCGCACAATTGTCATTCAAAATGCGACAGCGCTGAAAGCCAAAAATTGGTCTGGGCAGGAGGGGGGTTTAAGTGCCCGGTAAGGAAGGGGTTAAATAAGAAGAAATGCTTACGATTATCTTTCAGTTTTTCTGCTCATAAGGTATCCTTCTGTAAAGTAAAACCAAGTTATGGAGATCTTTAGAAGCCATACTGGTACCTAATAGGACTGCTGCAGCTGATGATTTTGACAGTCTGGTGAAAGGAATATGAGGTCATATTGGACAATCTATTGGTGGTAGGTTTATAAACCTCTGCTTTATGGGCTAGTGGAATTGATTACACTATACAAATTAATAAAAAAAAATAAAAAATACAGAAAAAACACTGAAGTCTGAATATGCCAAAAGGGTGATGCGATCAACTCTGGCCTTGCTCAGTTAATGGCCTACCTCTTTTACTCCAATGTCATGGCAGATGTAAACTGCTTCAATTTCATAGTATACATACAGGGCAGATTTAGGAACTGTCTGTTGCTAGGGCAGGTCACACATTTGCCCTGTTAACACAATCCCACAAGAACCTCTTGATCCTTCAGACACTTTCATTCAAAAGACCCACAAAAAGTTCTGCATTATCAGGGCCATTACTATTTATCTCGAATGTAGTACCTGCACGTCAAGTGCTGTGAGCATTTAATAACAAAAACGCCATTCTTTCCGTCAAGCAGTCTGTAGGCGCAGAGCAGAAGTCTTGGAGCCAAATCGAAAACAAAGAATAATGCAATGAATGTGACTATCTAGCATGGAATGTAAACCATTTTTTTTCTTTCCGGCAGCCAGCCATCCGTTCTGTATGATATGGAAATGCACTGTAAAGAGTTTTTTAAAGAGCTGAATCTGAAAACACAATAAATCCAATTTAGTCCATGCAAGGCCTCACCAAAAGGAATTAAATGCTAGAGAAGATTTGTAGAGTAGAAGGTCCACAACTGTATCCTTTAGAAGAAAAAAAAAACAGCTAACAGAAAAGGGACAAGATGTAGGGAAGGAGTAGAAGTGGACAGTCCAAATTAGCAAAACAGGGCTGGAAAGATAAATAAAATGCAGAATCTCCCTTAAAAATGAAATTCTTGTTAAATGGCTGGATGAAGAAAATTGATTTCTTTTTCAATTCAAGTCTTGTGGAAGCATTTCAATATTAAGTGCACCCGAGCAGAAAGGAGAGGGAAAAAAATCGCGAAGGGAAAACTTATGAAACTTTTAGCAGAAAATTAATTGGAAGCCAGGGTATTTTTTTCAGCTATAGCAATCCCTATTACGAATCAGTGTGCCTTAGTTTTTATATTATTGCTTTACAGTTAGCATTCTTGCTACACTGGTCACCAAATCTTAGTTCTGATCTGGCTAACAATTTCTACAGGCTGTAGTGGTGGTATCGCTATAAAATCTTGACACGTTCGGTGTCACCGCGACTGGGTGGAACCCCCAAGAGTCATCCCCCTCTTTCTACCCGCCCACAGAGGCTGAATAACAGCACAGAACCTCCTTGTGTTATGCCTACTTTGCAGGACAAACCTCCTTCCAGTGCTATGTAACTACATCACACAATACCAACTTGAGCCTCTGCAGAATGACCTCCTCCAATGCTGCATCTTAAACAAGGAGCAGGCCCAGAGGGATCATTAAACCCAATTGTAGAAGACGATTTTGTGCAACTTTAAAAATGTATATCTATCAAAATTTATAAGCATTTATATTGAAGTGTCTTTGCTCTTGACTAATGCCCCGTACACACGGGACGACGATCGCACGTACGACCGTGTTGAATCGTATGTTGGCTGTTGTATGCAGCATACTGACTGCACTACACGATCGTACATCCGGGGAAAGAACGTTCAGGTGCATGTAATTAGCATCCAGCCATTCCTGACTTCGGAGCATGCGTGTTTTGCACAATACAACAACTTGTTGAACCAACTGCTCTGTACACACGATACAACGGTCGTATGAGAGCTTGTTGGTACGACCAAGTTTTCTAGTCTGCTCATACAACTCCCTTGTACGACCGTCGCATGTTCGACTGTTCAAATCGCGCATACGAACGATCGATATCGCATACAACGGTCGTGAGTACGACCTGTTGAATGCGATCGCCGTCCCGTGTGTACGGAGCATTAATCATACCCCGACTTTTATGGCACATACCATCTATTTTTAACATAATTCACATAAATGGAAGGTATATTCTCAATAACTTTGTTGCAGATTTTGTCTTTTTAAATAACTCATTTTAGGGTAGGTCTATTTAAAACTCAAAATTCCATTGCTGGATATACATTGACAAGTTCTAAAACTTTCTAAAATGTCTAAATTCTTGGGAACCCCCCAGACCATTACATTCCATGCTTGATTCACAACTCTACCCCCACCACTGAGCCCATCACAAGAGTATAACCTACTTATAAATTGAATTTTTGATATCAAATAATTTTTCACTACAAATAATCCACCATTGGGAGCAAAAACATTTTGCTCTGGAATGGCCAATAAAGTCAGGAAACAACTGGTAAGCTACATTGCCATCAGTGTCTTTAAGAAAATAAAGACAGGTAAGTTTACCAGCTCACTGAGACATTTTTGGGTGCCTTCAAATTTTAATGTAGTGTGCCGCTTCACATCTTGTTTTCAATATTACAATTTGGAGAAGGCCCTTGCGGATGGGTTGGGCTTGTTAGTCATAGAATCCCTCTTTTATCCAATTTTCACAAACTGGTTTGTATTTTTATTTTTTAAATAAAAACAAAATAGCAGTTGGCTATGGGTAAGACTTTCATATTTACTACTGGAATAAATCAGCAGGCTGAATTGCTTCCGATTCACAACCATGATTCCATGACCAGCATAACCGAAAGCCTTCTTAAAGAGGTTTTTAATTTTTTAGTTTATTTCTAACAATTTCTCCCTTTGCCTTTATTATGTTTTTATATACGTCAATGGATAGGTTTAATTTTTGGTTGCTCTGAAATACACTTCCAGCTACTGTCTGCATACAGAGGAATTCTGTACAAGGAAAACAGAAAAGCTCACCCATGTCCCAAGTGAATGATCATGCAGATCTAGGTTTAATTTTTGGTTGCTCTGAAATACACTTCCAGCTACTGTCTGCATACAGAGGAATTCTGTATAAGGAAGACAGAAAAGCTCACCCATGTCCCAAGTGAATGATCATGCAGATCTACAGCAAAGATATTCTCAAGGAAATGGAGAAATGATGCCTGCTCAGAGAAACTAGTCAAGTTTAACCCCTCATTCTCTGCATTCGTAAAATGAAACAATCCACCTAAATATCTTCTCGTTTTCATAAATCACCTTCATTTATAGAGGATGCATTATTAAAACAATAAATACACTTTTAGATGGGTACACACACAACCTGCAGGCTGAATGAAAATCAATAACAAATTCCCCCATCCACACTATACAGCGTGCTGATGGAAGAATTTCCCACTGACTATTGCATTCTGACAGCCGCATCTCAATGGAGGTGGAAGCACCATACACAGAGAATTTGGGTACTTCAAGAGCTAGATGAAATTTGAATAGTGTGTACCCAGCTTAAGACTAGCCACAGACAAAGCCAGTGCTTGAATAGGATGTGTTGAGTGAGGTTGCTGCATCCACAGTGATTTTTGATCACAGCAATAGCAACCAACTCAAGCAAAGTTAATCTTGTCTCTATAAATGCCATTATTCTCCTTATACAGATACTATTATTAACACATTAAAAGTTAATTGTTAAAGGGTATGCTCAGAGGAATCTGGGCTGTGAATCTACCACCATCTTACAGTGTTTAGTGACTGTGGTGGGATAGAATGTCCTCTCCCCCCCAAGAGATCTGGATGGCACTCAAACTATGGCCGGTTACACCTTATTTCTTTTAAGGTCATGCAACGCAATAGTGTTAGAATAGCCAGATTACGGTCTAGTCTTGTGAAGAATCCAACATGGTTGGTATAAAACCATAACTTTTGGGATGGGCTCTAGTTAAGGAGGGAGAGGGAACCGGAGGACATCTCTCCATACTATGGACTAAAGTCATTAATTTTGGATGGACTTACCCTTTTATAATATACCCAATTCCCCAAGACCAATTACATTTTCAGATGCACACTGTCTAACAATAGACAGTCATTCCATTGTGCTGCTTCACTCCTTAAAAATAGGAGAAAATGGACATGGGATTAAGATGTAATGGTGGGTGCTAAGGAGATCCAGCATTTTATTTTCCAAAGTTCTGAGGGGGGGGGGGGGGGTGCAAAATAAGCAGACAGTCCTGTTATGATTGGAGCAGAATCCAGAGAGATCACGAAGGCCCCAGTGTTAGTATCTGAAGAGTCAGAAAACACAGTCTCTGCAGTGAAGAAGATCCACCTTCTCGTTCCCAAGGCCATGCCTCTCCTCTGCTGTGTGTACACTGGTAGGGGTGTACAAAAGTTTCTGATGGTCCCTCTCCAACCCTCTACCCCTTTTGTTTCATTGATGGTTCATGCTGCTCCCTTTTGATATGGGTGTGTTATCTGCTTTTTTTTGTATGTAGTCCCAGTGCTAAGAAACTAGAGGAACACGAGACTTAAAGTAGTAACAGAGGTGCTTGTGGTGACTGTGCAGTTACTTGAAGGCTGTAAATTCTCCTGCAGAGGGAGTACAAAAGAATCACAAGTTTATTGAAAGAAGATGCAAGTCTGAGAAGAATTAAAGAGCAAGTTATAGACAGGTTAGTAATGGAAGGATGTACAACAAAGATGAAGAACACACAAACATGTACAATAGTTAAAGATCTCCAAAAGATGGGCGATTAGGATTGTGAATGAATTGTAAATTGCAAATAAAGACAGTAGAGCAGTTTTTAAGCAGTCTCTCTCTACTTTAAACGTTTTATGTCTGTAGCCTATAAACAGCCAGTGTTTAGGCCTCATACACACGGGCGTACGAAAAAAAATAAAAATAAGCATAACGTCGGGCCCGACGTCAAGGAAAAAACAGCATTTTTTTTTGGCGTTAATGCGAGTTAGTGAGCGTCGGCGTCAATAGGCATTTTTCCTCTGCTATTTTTTAACATAAAAATGCCGGTTAACGTCGGTACGGCGTTCGTGAGCGTTTTGCCGGCTCAGCGTCAAAAACACCAAAACGCTACAGCCTCGGAACGCGCTGGCCCACGTTCTGTTCACAGCTCACTAACGCCGACGCCCTCTACAGCTCAAAATCTTCAGCATTTTTATGGGGCCATTGAACAACATGGAGAGCTGCAAAAACCCTAAAAAACATGGTTGTAATTAAACACCTGTGTATGAGGCCTTAAAGGTTAGCTCTAGGCATATTAAAAAAGCACCATAATGAAGCTCTGTCATCATATCAATAAATATTTTGTAAAAGGCTTTAAGGGGCAAGTGTGCAACGGAAACAGCCGATTACAGCAGGACAATGATTAAATAAATAGTAGTTTGTGGGTTAGAAGTCTATCAGTTTGCGAGCTGTGACCAGATTTCTCTGCCCTCCTTGCCCCTGAGACCCGTGAAAGAGAGGAAATCCCTTCGTAGTTGTCACAGATACCCCTACTGGAAGTTATGACCACACTTCCTGTTCTGGTGACAAATGTAACACTTTGAATTTCCTCTTCATTTTTTCTCTCATTTGACAATGGTCACCAAGACAAAAAAAATTAGGTTGGATCTTGACAGTGGAGACCCAGACACAAACACCTTGGTTATCCTTTCTCTATTTAAAATAACTTTGAAGGGTATATAAACCTAAAAACGTACATTATTTATTGTAGCTCACCAGTCCTTAGATGTGGTGGCTGCATTATTTGCCTATTTTAGCTTTTTTTTGCCATACATGGTGATCTGCCAGTAGCACAGCTTCTTCCTTAGGGTGACAACATGCATTGTCACCTTGGGCTGTTTTTATAGGGCATAGGGAAGTATGGTTTTGTAGTTTACAGAAGATAGTTGGAAGGTTAATAACATTGGACACAATTTCTGTTAGGATCAACCGGTATTTTTATGTATTTTCAGAAAAATGTACTTGGCTGGAAAAAGAAAACGAATGAAGCCACCACATTGTGTGTTTTTAGGTTTAGATAACACTTAACTGCTTAGTGAGTCACTGACCTAGAACAAATATGTAGCCAGTGAAGCTGGAAATCCCTATCTGCATGCTTGCTCTTACCTTTAGAAGCAAGAGTGTGGATGATGCCTCTGGATGAAATCCATTTTGTAGAGTACAGTACACCAGTGGTTCTCAACCTCAGTCCTCAAGTACCCCTAAACAGGACATGTTTTGGGAATTTCTCTTCAATAAAACAGCTGTCCAAAATACCAAGCCATTGACGCCGATTTAAAGTACCTGTGCAAGATAAAGGAAAACCTGCGAACATGGCCAGTTGGGGGCACTTGAGGACAAAGTTGAGAACCACTGTAGTACAGGACAGGACACAGGCTCTTTAATCATTACTACTGGGTTAGGTGCAACTATCTTCAGTTGAGTTTGCAGTGATATCCTCCAATATAACCTCTGCTGCTCGCAGCTAACCTCAATTTTGTTGTTTGCTGACATTGTCAGCTGTTCCTCCTCTCCCCAGAATCCGCTGCAAGTGATCAGACCAGAGCACCCTTGTAATAAGTAAGTATACACATCTTCCTTTCACAGGGTAGTAAGAAAAGGAGTTACAATGGGGGTGGGAACACACATATTTAAGCATATTTAGGAAACGATTAAACTTGCACTTTGAAAGGATAACCGCTCATGTTTCTTACATGAGGGCTCAGCTGACCAGCATCTAAAGTAGAACTATAGGCAAACATTTTTTCCCCATTTTGGATAGAGTAAGGGAGGGTTATAACCCCTGTAAAGTTTATTTTTGCCCTCTTTGTCCCAATAGGGAGATTTACCTTCACTTCCTGCCCACTGGCCAAATCAGGAAGTGAGAAGAAATCCCTGCAAAATTAATCTGTTGGGGACCCCATTCGAACCATTCCCCTCTATTACTTTTCTTGATAAGCCAAAGATTTGAGATTTTTCTTTACTTTCACTTGGCAAACAGAACAAATAGAGTATGAATCTCCCTAATGGGGACACTAAACTGACAGGGGTTCTAATCCATCTAAAGTTTTGCCTTTAGTTATATATTAAGCCCCACAAAGATTGCTCATGTGGATTGAGAGAAGTCTCACCCTGCAGATTTGGCGAAGTGTATATTCCAATCCATTCACACATTGGTGTAAGGTAAAAGATCTACCTGAGTGTGAACAGAGGCATCGGTATGGATGGAACTAGGATTTTGGGCCATGCGCTTAGTCCAGACAGCAATGGAATGACAGACTGCAATGGACACAGTGCGAATGGCACGGCCCACCAAGGAAAAGCCAACTTTAAGAGGGTCTATAACCCTTTATTTTCAGGGTCTTTGAACATAGGAGTATCCTCCATGGGGCTGTGATGGTCTTGTTAAGACAAGAAATAGCAGGATTTACCACAGGAAGTGCCCACGTAGAAACCTTTTCTCAATAGGATAATGTTGGGAGAAAGGAGTGAACAACTTCTCAGGGTTAGGCCAATCACCATACAGGACAGGCTCTAATTGCAAGTGGACTAGGAAAATCTTGGCCGGTTCAGAGAACTTAAGCGAGCCCACGCTAAATACCTCGGGGTGAGAAGACTCAAGATCGTGCATTGTCTAAGAGTAGCTATAGTATCCTTTAGCCTGGATAAAATCTCTGTTACAGATGTGTCACCAGGAATTGATGCCTAAGAGAAAAAGGGTTAAACTTAACCCTGGCACTTTCTTTTCTGTGACCACTAAAACACTAATCATTAGCTCACACACACACACCAAAAGTGAGGGGTACCCTAAGCTGAATGGGCTTCTGCCCTGTACTCACCATAATCTAGTAGATAAGATAACCAGGGTATTAACCCCATCCTTGGCTACACCCTCTAGAACGGGCATACCCCTGCAGGGGTCTTCAGGGACAGGGCTGTGCTGCAGGAAGAACCTGAACCTGTAAAGCATCTTGTGGCTAACTCTAAGAATTGTACTAAGTGCCAAGGGTAGTGCCCACAGCAGGGTCCAGTGCAAAGAAGCAAAATTGCAAGTCGGCTCTGCATCTTTCACCAGGTGGGGTACAGGTATGGTCCCTCCCAAGGCTCTGCTGAGTCAACTGATCCGGAAGCTGTATGGAGGAGCAGCAATGACTATGGTGCAGTCGACTAAAAGAATAAAAAAAAAAAAAAAACCTTGGAATATCACCCACAGAGACAAACCTATAAAAAAACGAATTGTAGCTGGGTGTGGGAGATTATATATATATATATATATATATATATATATATATATATATATATATATATATATATATATATATATATCCCTTTTTACCAGTGTCCAATTACCTGAAGGTAGCTGCATATAATTCAGTCATAATGATTAACAAATCTGTCCCCTTTCTGTACAATTAGAAAAACAAGATTGTAAATGCACCTCCTCCATTATATCTACCCTAGACAAGTTTCCTTGCAAATTTTAATTTTTGGAATAAAAAATGTAATGGATGAGATGCAACGAGGTATGACTTTGCAGTCAGCTAAACCTACTGAAGGGACAAGTCATTGTTATTTTTATTTTTTTATTTATTACCATTAGACACCTGAATATTCTAAATACAATAAAACTGAAGGCAGCCAGCACTTCAGAATTGTATATACAAATAATTAATGGAATATTTACAAAGACAGACTATACAGCTATTGGTGCGTGGTGTGTACAATGAAGCGTCACACAGACATTTACAAACTCCTGCCAGCAGGGGCACTAGTATCTGGAATGGGGGGAGCTCAGCTGAGCAAGCCGTGATTTTCGAACCCACCATAACCGCCACCCTGGATGGGCGTTTTCGGAGAAGCACAAGCGTACAGACTGAAGTCTTCTGTCTGGAAGCCGGCTCGATTTAACGATGGCTCAGATGCACTGCGGTGAATTTTTGGCAATGACCGGGCCAGGAGTTCAATGGAGGCAAGAATCTAATGAGGAAGAGAGACAAAGTTTTTCGATTTGTGCAAGACAACTGATAGGAAAATATCAATGAGGCTGATCAGGTTTATCCCTCTTTAAGGCAGAAAACAAACATAACAGAGCAACACTTTGACAATTGTTTGATACACAATGCTTTAGCATTTTCTTTTGTTTAGTAAAATACTTGTTTTAACCTTTGTTACATCTCAGTGCTGCTAATTTGCTGCAGCCTATTTGAAGACTTTTTTTTAACACATTCACTTCAGTGATAGCTGTAAGGCAGATTTTTTGATGAGGACAATAGTGGATCATGCCTGCGAATTTGTGTTGAAATAGTTTTAGGGTCCGTGTGGTGAAGTTACCCTATGACAGGAAATGTCTGCACAACAATCTTAAATGGCAGAATTACTAGGTGTTATTTTAACGAAAACTGCAGTTTTAAAAATCTAGAACATGAACACTGTAAAAGGTATATGAGATTGTACCGATTAGGTTGTACAATGCCCCAAAAAACTGTAAAATCTACATCATAAATCTAGAATGCAATGATTTGCAAATCTCTTAAGCTCCATACTTTCTTCACAATAGAAAACAGAAAACACATCAAATGTTTAACCTCCCTGGCGGTATTCCCGAGAGTAGCTCAGGGTTAATTTTCACTGCCAAAAGCGCTAATGCATCTCAGGATCCAGGCAAAGTTACTTACCTTGTCCCCAGTATCCTGCGATGTCCCCCCGCTGTGTCAGATACAACTTCTTTGCATAATAGAGCTTTAGGGGCACAGCTAATTGTGTTCAGACAATGATTTTTGGAAGTTATTCCTGCGCTCATGTAGTTATGTCCATCACAGAATCATGCCCATTTTTAATGCAGTGCCATTTGAAGGCCCGAAAGATCACGGACATCCAATATTGCGTTTCAGCCTTGTTCCTTGTGTACAGAGATTTCCTTAGATTCTCCAAATCTTTTATTGATTTTATGTACTGTAGACGACATATTTAAAGTCTTTGCAATTTTACATGGAGGAACATTTCAAAACTGTTTGACAATATTTAGACGCAGCTTTTTCACAGATTGGTGAACCTCTGCCAATTCTTTTTTCTGAGACACTCTGACTCTCTAAGATGCTCTTTTTACACCCAATCATGTTACTGACCTATCACCAATTAACCCAATTAGCTGCAAAATGTTCTTTCAGCTGTTCTTTGTTCGTACCACTTACTTTGCCAGAATGTTGTTGACCTGTACCAACTTTTTTGAGATGTGTTGCTGCCATTCATTTTAAAATGACCTTATTTTTTTCTTAAAATGGTACATTTTCTCAATTTAAACATCTGAAGGTTTTCTTCTGGACACAGTGGATTACCGATCACAGCCCTTGTACCACGTGTTCACTGTGACCAATCACTGCGATCACAGTTACAGTAGTAAGCAAGGCTGTCATTCGCGATGCCTTGCTTACTATTGTGTGATGTCTGATTGGTTACAGCAAATTTTCGGTATTTTTCTAATTTATATAGCAAAAAAAAAACAAAAAAAAACAAAAACAAAAAAAAAACAAAACAAAAACGGTGGTGATTAAATACCACCAAAAATAAAAGCTCCATCTCCAAAAATTAAAAAAAAAAAAATCATTTGGGTACAGTGCTGCATGACTGACTAATTGTCATTCAAAGTGTAACAGCTGAAATCTGAAAATTGGCCTGGGAAGGAAGGGGGTAAAAGTGTCCAGTTAAATGAACCACTGAGCAATAAATGCAATTACATTTAAGCTAAACATTAGACTCAGCTCTCAACTTTAATTGTCCCGCCCCCCCAATCATGCTTTTATAGTATGTTTTTGAAGACAAGGTAGCTTGCAGAAGTTTCCTAAAACAAATGAGATGAAGAAAAAAAAAAAATCTCTAGCTAACTTCATAAATCTTTTTCTGCAAGGATTTAGCAGGGCCTTATGGTGTCTGTAGTGGGTTGCTTAAAAGTTTTCTGTAGACTAAAGAATAAGTAAATGAAATTGCTTTCACTCAAGACTCTGGATACCTCCATTGTCTGGAAGCTCTTTCCAGTTAATTTCAGTTCCAGCTGAAGTTACTTTACCTGTGGAAACAGGGGCCGCTCATCCCTCTTTTTCTTCAGACAGTCCGCCATTAACCTCTTCATCGCTTTGGGACAGTTACTCCGAACTTTGCTGAGGTCCGGAGACAGATAACCTCGGCCAACCATAAATATAATCTGACAAGATTAGGAGAAAAAAAAGGTTTTAAGAACAGAACAAAATGGTATATTCATGTGACATGTGACACAATAAAACTTCCAATCGATTCAAACCTAGAAATTCAAACCCAGGACATGCTAAAAATAAAAGATAAGCAGGGGGCAGCTTCAGTGAAAATCACAGGTCGAAACAATCAGTAGATCCAAAAGGCACGGGCAGCTGAGGTTCTTTGCAGATCGTAAAAGGGATTGTAAAGCCAGAAGGTTTTTTATCTTAATGCATTCTATGCATAAAGATAAAAAGCCTTCTGTGTGCAGCAGTAGGGTTGCCACATCATCCCTTTAATCCAGGACACATATGAATTACACAGGTTCTGAGGCTAATTTAATGCAGATAAGGCACCAAGTGAGTTTAATTACCACCTTAATCAGCCACAGAACAACCTGTGTAATTCATACATGTCCTGGATTAAAGGGATGATGTGGCAACCCTAGTGCAGCAGCCCCCACAGCCCCCCTAACACTTACCTGAGGTTCCTCTCTGTCCAGCGATGCCCACGAGTGTCTCAGCCATCCGAGATTCTCTCTCCTGGCTGAGACACAGCAGCAACTTCATTGGCTGCCGTTGCTGTCAATCAAGTCAGCTAGCCAATCAGGAGAGGAGGCGGGGCCAGGGCAGGCTTCATGTCTGAATTGACACAGGGAGCTGTGGGTGCAGCTTGCTATGGGGGGCACTGGAGAGGATGGAGGGGCCAGGATCACAGAAGAGTGACAGGAGAAGAGGAGGATCTGGGCTGCTCTGTGCAAATCCACTGCAACAGAGCAGGCAAGTATAACATGTCTATTATGTTTATAGGAATAGAAGCAAGACTTTACAATCACTTTAACTCTCCCTGTGGTGGTTGACCATGACCCCACCTCCACAGCCTTCCTATTGGTCAATGAAGCCATCATAACAGGCATAGGAGTAGGATCAAGCTGAACTTTTAATGGAAAATTTCAAGACTTGCACATAACAGCCGCCTATACCCATGGAACTACAGATAATGTGACCATGTGGGGCAAACCAACAGGTACAATTTACAGCTGTCCCTGCAGCTGCTTATAGCCCAACTCTAGCATGGTCATTGAAGATAAAAATTGACTCTGGGCAGCCTGTAAAAAAAAAAAAAAAAATAAATAAGCCATTTTGTTTTCTATACTCCCCTCCTCTACGGAGCTGTCCTCACAGTCTGATCCATGTCAGGATCCAGCTATGCTCATCTTCCGAGTTGAACAATGTCTTACATTGTTCAGCCCACTTCCTGTGAGCCCAGGGCATCAGGGCTCTTCCTCCTAACCTGGCCTCCGAGGAGGATGCTGCAGAAGGCAGATTACATGGTGTCGCTTTCTATAGCATTTACAGTTTGTCCACCCCAGGAGGAAGAAGAGGATCTATAAGTCGCCAGACACCTGTAAAACGGGGTATGTAAAAGCTGCATTTGGATTTTGTGGTTTTAAAGGCAGAAGGTTTTTACACCTTCATGCATTCCCTCCGCACAGGACTCTGTGAACTGTGAAAAGGAAGCTGGGGGTGGGGCCGAGCCACACTGTGTGTCAACAGACGCACATAGTCTAGCTCAGGATCGGAGTACCCCCATAGCAAGAAGCTTGACATGGGGGCACTTGAAAGGCAGCAGGAACCAGCAGTGCTGGAGGGGGACCCAAGAAGAGAAGGATCGGGGCTGAGTTTTGCAAAACCATTGCACAGAATGGATGAGTAGAAGATGTAATTTAAAGAAAGAAAAAAGCACTGTCATGTGGCAGAAAGAGGAGTAAATCACATGTTCGCTCATACCCAGACGTACTGAGTATTTTTATTTGCTTACGCTGTGCTGAGGACCCCCCCCATGTGACAGCTCCAGGTGGAAGGAAAGGGAGTGAAATACATGTCCCAAATACACGAGAGCACTGGCTGGTCAGGTCACCTTGCTGACAAACAGAGATGGAGCAGAAAAAAAAAAAAAAAAAAAAATAATAGTATAGGCAGCTGTGGTAATTTACTGCTGCTTTGGCCTGCATGATGAAAATACAGGTTTACTTTAACATCCTTGACGGTATGATTATGTCAGATTTTTGCGTCTCAAAGTGGTACATTGCTTCGCATTGAAATTTAGCGTTTTATATTGTAGGCCTGTAATGCTTAGGAATAACTCCCTTAAATCTGTCCAAACAAGAGTTTAGTAGACATCCCGGGTATGATAAAGTGTGAAACATGAAATCATAAATTCTAATAAACTATAAATAATCAAAGATAATAATAATAAAATGTATTCAATCATGTAATCAAACCAAAAACACCGAAATTTGCTCAGTTGCAGAATTGTCGCTGTCATCACTTGCAGGGTAATGACCCCGCGAATCAGTATCGCTCAATTCTGCAAGTGATTGTTATTTACTAATCAATGTTTTCTAGCTGGTCAAAAAATGCTTTTGGGTGTAAAGGGACGCTTTTTGGATGCCATGGACATTCTCAATTTTCCAGGCAGAAAGAATGGCATATATAATATAAAAGTACATGCAGGGCACTGGACAAAGCACTATGGACAAAAGGGACGTTAAATGATTTGATACAGTAATGTAATCTTACAGATTCCAGTGTACTGTGTTATGCGTTTTAATTTTTTGAATTTGCTGCCGGGCTCCGCCCCCATGCATCACGACACTCCCAGGGAACGAAGCCTGGCACATAGCGTGAGGACATCGCAGGATCCTGGGGACAAGGTAATTAACTTTTCCCTGACCCTGCGATGTAATCCTGAGTGTAGTTTGGGATTACCGCTTTTGGTAGTGATAATTCACCCCGAGACACACTCGAGATTACTGCTAGGGAGGTTAACTATGTGTAAAACAGTAATGTTACCATATTTTGTCTAGCTTCACAAAAAAGAATGCATTCTTGGAAAGGACAGCTTACCTGATCTCTGTTGTTAATATTCTGATAGGGTAGTTGCCCAGTCATTAATTCATATAGTACAATGCCGAATGCATAGACATCGGACTGAAAGCTGTAAGGGTTTTTGTCCTGCATTCTGATCACTTCTGGAGCCTAAAAGGCATATCATTAAAAAATGAATTTACCATTTTAATAAAAGCAGAACTTGCTAGAGGACATACATATTAGAAACAGACTCATAACACTTGACAGTATGTACCTAATGTAATGATAAAAACAGACCTAATTCTGGTGAATAATGATAGGAAGTTCAGTACTTCCAAGATTACGTACGGATTACAAAATATATTTTTCAAAAACAGAAAGGGACCATCTTACCATCCATAGAATGGAACCCGATAATTGCTCAAACTGGTGTGAGCCACTCCACCGCGATTTCACTGTGGCAAGACCAAAGTCACCAATCTTTACCGTGAGGTCTTCATGAAGAAAAATATCTAGGGAGGGTTAAGGAGGAACAAGCCTTGCTCCTAACAGTTGGCTGAATGCAAGACTAAAGAGGAGGTCTCATCCCTTTTCCTACAATTATTGAGGCTGTAAGGGATCTTCCTGCCACCTCATAAAGCAAACCAATGTGCAAATGAGCCACTGGTTACAGATTTTCTATGGGTCAAACCATCAGATCTCTCCCATAAACTGCAAAATCTTTCAGTAATGCCATACTGTGCATTTGCAAGATGAAGTGCATAACATGCACCTTTTCTATTGAGACGCCATAGAACATTATAACAATCTATTGGAGAGGGGAAGAAAAAAAAAAAAAAAAGTATATATACAGTACTGTGCAAACGTTTTAGTCAGGTGTGAGGGAATGCAAAAAAAATAAATAAAAATTATATATATATAATCAATTTGCAAAATGCAAAATGAGCAAACAGAAGAAAAATCACACCAAATATTGATTTGATTTAGATTACCTTTGGTTTCAAACCAGCATTAAGTACACTTGCACACCATTTGTGAAGGATCTCAGCAGGTAGGTTGTTCCAAACATCTTGGTGACCTTACCACAGATCTTCTGTGAATGTAGGCTGCATCAAATCCTTCTGTCTTCATGTAATCCCAGACAGACTCCATGATGTTGAAATTGAGGCCCAAACCATCACTTCCAGGACTCCTTGTTCTTTATGCCGAATATAGTTCATAATGACATTGGCTGTGTGTTTAGAGTCGTCGTCTGCTTGCAGAATAAATTTGGGGCCAATCACACGCCTCCCTGATGGTATGGCATGATGGTTACGTTTGCAGAAATGCTGCCTCAAACTTGCAAGGAACTTCCACCACACTTCACTGTTGCCTGTAGACACACATTGTACAGCTCTCCAGCCCTTTGGCAAACAAACTGCTTTCTGCTACAGACAAATATTTCAAAGTTTTTTGACTCATCAGCCCAGACCACCTGCTGCCATTTCTCTGCACCCCAGTTCCTATGTCTTTGTGCATAGTTGAGTTGCTCAGCCTTGTTTCCACATCTCAGGTATGGCTTTTTGGCCACAATTCTTCCATTAAGGCCACTTCTGGACAAACTTTTTCAGACAGTAGATGGGTGCACCTGGGTCCTACTGGATTTCGCCAGTTCTGTGCTGATGGCACTGCTGGAAATCTTCCTATGTCAAACGTAACTAGGCACGACGTGGCTTTCATTTTCTGCATTACGTTTCCTTGGCTGACCATTGCGTCTACAGTCCTCACTGTTGCCCATTACTTTATGCTTCTTCAAAAGAGCTTGAACAACACATCTTGAAACCCCAGTCTGATTTGAAATCTTGCCTTGGAAAGACCCTGACAATGTAGTATAACTACCTTGTGTCTTGTTGCTGTGCTCAGTCTTGCCATGGTGTATGACCTGTGACATGAAACGGTGTTCTACAACCTCACCTTAGCAGCAGTTTGGCTGTTTCTCACCCAGTTTTAAGACTTCTACTTAGCCGTTTCTGTTTCAGTTAAGGACTGTGTTTCAACCTACATATGTCATTGATGATCGTAAGCACCTGCTTGGTATAACTGGTTAATTGTACACCTGAATTGTGTATGTGTACAAAGTGTGCAAGTGTAAGAACTGATGCTAGTTTGAAGCCAAAAGAGTCACACCAAATTTTGATTTAATTTTTCTTCTGCTCGCTCCCTTTGCATTTTGTAAATTGGTAAAAACAAAATTAAAATATATATTTGTGAATGCATTCTAACTTTACAGCATTTTTTCACATCTGCCTTAAATTTTTCCACAGTAATGTATATATGTTTTAGTGAGATCTTGGGGAAGGCTTCTCTTTCCCACAACAAATGAATGTAATGTTGTACAGCGCATGTGCAAGAGGAGGTGCATGACGTCATGTGATTTTTGTGCAAGTGCAGTATGACAAAACAGCTGAAGGACAAATGTCATCAATGAGGCAGAATAGGAATGCAATAAAGAAAAGAGGCTGCCTGTTGGGTGGGCGGGTACAAGCAGGAAAGAGCAAGTAAAAAAATGCAGATGATAAATAAAAATTTCAATGGTCTTTTGTAAGCACTTGTTTAGCTACATACTTTTACCTAGCTTGAATTTTACCACTAAAAATAATAAAAAGAACTCTGGACTCTTGAAAGTTTGTTTGGCACTCTCAGACTATCAATACCTAAAAACACAAAGAATAGGGTTCGGCAACTAGCAATTCTAACAGCAAGTAGAAAAACCTGTTAGTAGATAAGCTCCAAAATGGTACCAGACAATCTTGAAGCAGCCATGTAAGAAAAGGATACTATTGCTTTTCAGATCTCGGTGGATGATTGACTTGGCGTGCAAATAGCTGAGACAGAAGGACAGATTAAATTAAAACATGAACTGGAAAAAAATTTGATAAAAAAAAAAAAAAGGGCTAGATATACTTTAATCAGGGGCATCAAAATAGCCAGCAATGCTATGGGACTTAGTAACAGAAGCATATACACCCAATTATAATGTGTCAAGGCCATTGGGTGCATGGTACTAGTCCCTTTTCTTGCCATCACGTAGCCTATCCAGATGGTCACAAGCAAGCCATTATGGAAGCCACAGGTGCAAGTATGGTAGTGAATAAGATGTGACTCCACTGCCTGCTACCATAGTTAGCAGTATGCTGCCCAACTAGAATAGAGAAGTATCAAAAAATGAATGGCATTTCAGCTTGGTCCGCGCTCTCCAGCTTGGAAGGATGCAGGTTGGGCTCACTAACTGCAAATGTCCATAAATCAAAAAGACCATTCAATGGATCGCTGCAAACATAATTTTTTAAAATAAAATAATTAGCACAGGACAAAGGCTGTAACGAGTTTTACAATGCACTCAAAGGTTTTGCATAGAACACACCGAGTGCAGTGGGAAAACATGACTGTGTGGTGGTGTTTTTTTTTTTTTTTTTTTTTTTTAATAAAAAGTTTAGCAGTGATACAGTGAGCAGTCATCTCTGGTTAATTAATAGTGATGAGGTCAAGGGGTATATTCCTGATGCCAAACCACACTTCTTTAAAAAGCCTTCAACAAGCAGCAGGCCACAGATTAGCCAAACCTGTTGTAACGTTCTATATACAATGGGCAACTTACTCCATGCCTTGTGCTGTCTGCCGTGCAATGTCAATAAGCTTGATCATTTCAAATTTGGTCTCTATGATGTGTAGATGGTGGTAGAGGCTGGAACCCTCACACCATTGGGTTACTATTGCCAGCTGGGGTTTGGTAGAATAGCCCATGAAAAGCAGGATATTCACATGCCGAGTTTTCCTGCAACAAAGAGGTCAGTTTAACACAACACCATTCAGTTCACCTATGCATTCCTAGAAGAGTAAAAAAACTGGAATTTTGATGTACCTGTAAATTGCCTACAGTACATACACAGGAAGCGATTCATAGGTCACAGGTTAAATGCCGCTACCTTCAGATGATTAGACACTGGAAAAAGTGTTACACGGTCTGCACCCTAGTGAACCCAAAATAACCCAGAGTAAAAAAAAAAAAAAAAAAAAAAAAAAA
>BLSH010001157.1:92946-113585 GCA_018402905.1 Glandirana rugosa | reverse complement strand
TCTCCTAAAAAAAAAAAAAAAAAAAAAAAGAAGACGTGACTATGCCTATGGGCAGTCCTAGGTGATGTACACCCCCCTCTCTGTTATAGGCCTTCAGTTTAGTAACGAGCAGTATCAGAAGCATGTGTCTGTCAATGAACTCAGAGAAAAGGATTTTACGGCAAGTCAAAAAATCCTATTTTCTCTTTCGTCCATTGACAGACACAGTGTTCCATTTTTCTTGACCAGTGGAACGTCCCAAAGCAGTTTCAAACATGAGGGGTGGGATACCGAAAAAAAAAACCCAAGCTAACACAAGAGCCAACTAGGTAACAGAAGCTCAACACAGAGCAAATGGAGTTCACCTGAACAATACGCCCTCAAGAGGGGATAGACCGTCCAAACCGCAGTCTGCAAAACCTGCGGCCAAAAGCAGCATCCACAGATGTCAGCACATCCACTTCATAGAATATTGTGAAAGTGTACACCTACGACCAGGAGGCCAGGCCATCAGCCAAATTGCGCAACCGACGCCTGATGACAGAAGACCCAAGAAACACTAAGCACCCGAGTAGAGTGCGCCGTAACAGGGGAAAAAAAAAGAGGCACCTGACCCTCGACAGAATAGGTCAGAGCCATCATCCGTCTGAGCCCTCCAGAAATGTTCACAAGCTAAGCAGACAGCCCCATATACTCAGTCCGACTGCATCAAAAACCATGAGTCTAACCTCTGAGAAGACTCAAGGGCTGCCAAATACACCCGATCACCAAAAATCCCATAGGATATGTTGACAAGGGACAGAGATTGGAACACAATGTCCTTATTCAAAAGGAAAACACCAAGTCCAGACCCCAGGGTGGTAGAAGACCTTACCAATGGAGACCGACGTTGAGCCCCTGAACAAAATGTATGCACCAGAGAATGAAAGACCAGGGGACGCTGAAGAAAACTGCCAAGGCTGACACAGAGTACTTGAAAGTACTCAAGCCCATGTCTGCTCAATCCCCCATGAAGGAAGAACAGAATTGGAACCACCGAGAAGGAGGGTCACATCCGGTGGTAGCTTTCCCTAGAGTGAGCCTCAGTCTTGAGCAGTGCCAGAACAGCACCTGGCTATCACAGCCAGGTCATCAAAACAAAACCACTGACTGTAAGCAAGACAGAGGAACGGCCCTAGGGACCACAGATCCTCCTCGAAAGGTAGACTCCAAGGAACATCGATGACCAGGCATACCAGGTCAGCTTACCCAGACTGACAGTATCATCCGGAAACAACAGAGTAACCGGAATACCTGTGGCCATGATCCTGTACAAAAGGTCACAGCCGAAGCTGGGGAAGAGGAGAGAAGCCTAGACCAAAATGATACCAGCCCTACAGGCCATCAGACCATGTGAAAAGCCCACCAGAATATCCCGTGACCGAGCCCAAGCTCTCGGTCCCTTTCTGTTGATCCGGTACGCACAAAGTGATCATGGGAAACCTATCCTAGGAAACACGGCTCAGCGAAAAACCCACCAGTGGCCCCACGCTAGCCGCCTGAGGCATCCGCCTGCCAGTATTTCAATCCCAGGAAACATACGCAGGAGAGGTCTGCACCGGGATACCCCGAAGACGATCTGCCCATGATCCAGACAAAGTCTGAGCCCTTGCCATCCATACACGGAGAGAAAGGATTTGCTCTGTCAAAGAACCGAAGAACGAAGCCACCAGACCAGGAAACCCCTGGCTTTCTGATCCAGCCTACGCCAGGAACTCCTTTAAAAAGGTAGCTTGCATGGAACTGTGCAATGGAAACGCCTCGAAAGCAGATACCATTAGACCCAACCACCACATTCAGGTCCGCAAGGAGCTCCACCTGCCTGACACAGCAGACGAAATGCGGCAAGCAACTCCTGGAGCTTTGTCCAGATATCGAAAAACACTCTGGCCAGAACTGGTGTCTGAGTCAGGCCCAAATAACCCAGTGTTCCAGAAAGAGCGGACTCCCGGTAGTATAGAAGCCAACTGGGTTCTGTCAAGGTCAGTATATGAGTTATGTCGCCCCAGGGGGCAGTCACAGAAAAAGATCGACCAGGTAGCCCAGGCATAACCATGGAAATGGCGGCGATACCAAAAGGCAACACCACAAACCGGGAATGCTCTCCTCCCACAGCAAAAAGGAGGGAGTGCTGAGGTCGGGCACATAGTGGAATGCAAAAGCAGACATTCGAGATATCGAATAAAGCCAGAAAAGTCCCCAAGAGTAAGGGATGCTATAGCCGTACGGTTGGACTCCATTCTGAGCTACCGTGCCCCAAAAGCAGGTCAGGGCCTTGATGTCCAGATCCACTGAACCATGCCCACCATCTTTTGACCGTGAACAGGAGTGAAGGTAAAAAAAAAAAATGTTCCGACATGAAACGGGACAAGCACACCCCGAAGAAACAGGGCTTGTACTGCCCCACAAGGAGAAATACAAACGGTCCGGTGACAGACGCCCAATGGGAGGGAAAAACAAGGCCGTAACACTATTTCGTAAATGAACAAGATCAAGATGACCCTCTCATTCCAGATATAAAGGAGGACGAACCCTCAAGCTGAAGGAGGCCTTGTCTACGGGTCATAAAAACCTGCTCTCTGCTTGCCAGACCAGGTCCGTCTGGGACCTCCCGAGGAGGTTTTGAAAAGTTTTGAAACCCTGACAAGTGGACCCTGAAGAATAAAAGAACTGTGCCTCGAAAGGAGGAACGCGTCTGCGAGGAAGCTCTTTTTCTATTTTAGACTGAGGAGATGTACCTTCCCCCTTCGAGAGACACAACAATGTCATCCAGTGTTCCCCTGAAGCGACAATGGACAGTCCGCAGACCAACACTCCACCACTGTGCAAAAAGAGAGCTCAGTAACCAAGGGGACTGCGGTCAAGAGGCATAGCAGACCAACCCGGGTCCCTAGATCAACAAATCTGCCAATCAGCACAGGCAGGGGAATTCAGCTCCAGACATGTCCGCCAGATCTGTAAAACCGGAACTTTCCCTACCGGCATCATGGTTGTCTCATGACCTTAAGAGACAGGGGAATCCACCACTGGTGGAAAAACAGTCCACGTCCTAAAGGAGGGACCCCCCCCCCCCCAAGGAGTACCCCACCACGAGCCTCTTTGGATCACAAAAAGGGTGCTGTGAACCCTCCCATTCTTCCTGGGCAAATGTTACAAGATTGGCACGGTGAAAGCATTCCCTTCTCCCTCCTGACGGCCCCGTCCACCACTTCAGTTGTGGAGGAAACATCCTCAATACGTGACCAGACAGGGAGCATGTGCACCAAACTGCACGACTGTGGCCAGATTGTTCGAGGTCCCACACACAGGGGCCCCCACACTGGTCTAGGCCCCGCACAGGGGACACCGCCGATGCCCCTCTCCAAGTCAGGCCCCCACACAGGGGGCACCCCCGAGGCCACTCATAGGGGGCACCGGCCGAGGCCCCTCATAGGGGGCATCAGCCACAGGGACGCCTATCGAAGTCCCGCATAACGCCCGCCACAGAGGCCCCTCACGGGGAGCACTGGCTGAGGCCCCTCACGGGGAGCACTGGCTGAGGCCCCTCACGGGGAGCACTGGCTGAGGCCCCTCACGGGGTTCGGTCAAGTGCATCCTGAATTTTCCCTTTTGGTACACCTCTGTTTATTATTAAATAATTACAAAAAAAAAAAAAAAAACATACCTTTACAATCACTTTTAGGCGAGACATTGCCACATCCACAGTGAGAGAAGACCACTTGTGCAAAAAATCCACACTAAACATATACAGGGATAATTGTTTTACGCTTTCACTCTCTAAGCTTTGGTTGGCTTTTGTGCAAAAAAACATCCCTAAAAACGATGAAAGCAAAAAAGCTCAGTTTAATTTTTTTAATTTTTGTAAAAAAAAAAAAAAAAGTCACAGCTATTGTTGTGAGATGGAAAGAAATGATCATATTGTTTATAATCAATTAATCTTATTTATCTTTTATTTTTAATATTTACAAGTTCTCAAGTGTTTGCAGCTGAATATAAACTCACAATTCTACACTAAAAACCCAATTAAAAGTTAGCTACATTTTGTTTTTTGTCTTTTTAATGTGCCAAAATACAAAGTAAATCGCATTTTAAGTGCCAGGAAACAAAGCAGATTTTATTATGGGTATTTTAGCTTTTATATCTATTGGCATTTGATTTTGCACAGAGCACATATGTCAAATAATAGCTGATAACAAAGAAAAAATTCAAGGACAGACTTTCCATGTTTTCTGCCAATGTCACCGTTTACTGCTCAGTGCAGTATTGACACACAAACACTTCTTGTGATTAGTCAAAATAGGACGTGGTCAGACAAAGCATTGTACAATTTACATACCAGCTGCAAAAGCAGGCATCCTATAAGTATTCAGTGTTAAGCGCTGTCGCACTTTGAATGATCATTTTCTTTTCAATTCTTTTTTTTTTTCTTCTTTTATATGTATATTTTTTTCTTTTAAACACACTGTACTACTCCGGGGAAGTGGTTATGATTTTCTTTACACATTATGATTGCTTATACCAGTACATTTCACATCAAAGCCATTCATTGTTTACAATGATCATGTAATCTGCTGTGATTGGTCACAGCGATCACACGGTACCAGCGGTAGGCCGGTGCACTGATCAGTCTTTGTCACCAGCTGTGTCCACCGAAAACCGCCAGATTGTGCAGTGAGGGTCACGCGAAGCTTATTCTGGGAGGACGTCATATGACATCCATTTAGAACGACAAAGGCCATCATGTGACAATATGCTGGGAGGGAAGTGGTTAAAAGAAAGCAGTAGGTACTACATATTTAAAAGTTTTTTGGACATCAAACTATAACAGCTTCACGAGGTTCCCCATTTCAAAACCGTCGAAAATAGGCCTCATGGACATTGGATGTTTTTGTAGCCGATTCTAGGGGCGTTGGGTGTTTTTTTTTTTCGCTGCCTCTAAAATCCTCTGCATGTTAGCCTATATGCATGCGTGGTTGATGCATGTAAAGGCTAGGGTTTGAACTCAATTCTTTTGTGTGATGACCATTATAGGAAGGTGTGAGGTAGGTCAGGAGCCCACAAAGTTTTGACCATATAGTAAATTTAAAAATGACAATGATGTGCTTTAACCGAAGATTTAAAAAAGGAATTAAAAATCACAAATCCACTAAATATTCAGTCTTCGTCAATAATTGAAAAAATAGATAAATAAATAAAAGGAAGGATTCTTGTATACTGTAACTTATAGCAACCAATGAGAATTCATATTTTACCGGCCTTCAGCATAGAAATTGCTGATAGGATGTCATGGGTAGCTAGGCTGGAAGAGGACCTGTACTGTGAAAGTTATGCCCAAAAAGGTTAAGGACTAGTCACCAATATGTTTGTTCGCTTCTCTGCAGCTGATTACAAATTTTGTTCTGCAGTGTGTCTGTGTGTCTGTGTAGAGGTGGTCAACTTGGTACAAACAGTGCTTTGTTACTTCATGCTAGAGCTACCCCATTCCACCCCAAATGACTGGTGGGGAGTTAAAAATAAAATAAAAAAAAACACAGCAGAAGCGGAGGAAGCACAGATCCACAGAATGAATAAAGCATCACAAAATCAGCAAATATTCTAAATCTGGTGAGATTAGCAGTCAGAGGTAGCAGTGCAGTATATGATCTTACACTGAAGATATACTGCTATGAAGCTCAAGGCACAGTAGAGGAATTCAAAACAAAGAAGGTCATTTTCTGCATTATGCGCATTTACCATTTCTAGAGGTTTCCAATTAGGCAAATCTTCTATCCTGGGTATCTGCTGTGATACAAACCAAAGTTTTCCAGACAGTGAGCCCAAACAGCTGCAACATTGAACCAGAGGGTATAGAATGTACCAGACACCCTTGGTCATTCACCACATTTGTGTTTTCACCAATACCGATCAAGACTCATGCCATGATAAAAATTTAAGTACAACTAACCTATGGGACAGGAAGTGAAGGGAAATCTCAGAAATGGTGCACAGATGGCGGAAAAAAAAAATGTGACAGGAGTTCTTACCCTCCCTTGCTCTATCCAAAATAAATAAACACAACATACCTATAGTTATTCTTTAAGTGGTCGGATATAGGAATATCTAGATAAAAACAAGCATCAAAACCAGACTGTTCAATCTCCTTTAAATTTATCAACAGCTAAGTAATTGAGTGCCTACCTGACTGCATAGAATTTGAACGGAATGTTTAGGTAACACTACTGTTGGCAAAAGATTACAATATAGCAATAGGTTATGTATCCAGATTGGTGTAGCTGGCTCTACAATATTAGGCTATATCTGTACTATATTACATTGGTTTCCCAGGTGTGCATTTGACTGTTGGAGCAAAATGGAATGATTTGCCTGGCTCCTCTCACTGACCTAAAATTAGGAACCGCTCTCTATTTTTGGAATAAGTGATAGAAAGAGTCTTGTAAATACATTCTGCCCTACGGTGGCTCTACTGTGCTACAAACAAATCCAGTTAATTCACCAATTCTAAATCTGTGGCATCATAAAAAGGTAACAAAAAACAGTTAAAGCAAAATTCCACCCAGAAGTGAAAGTTCAGTTTTTTGTCCTCCTCCCTTCTCCTTGATCGTATTTGAAATGTTCTCTTTTGCGGGCGGGGGCATCAGCAAACAACGCAAGTTTTACGATCCCTAGGGGATTTAAAAGCCCATAAATCGGACGTTCAGGGTGATACCTTACATGTGTGGGATGATCGATGTTTGTTCGCAGGACTGACACATGTGTTTGTCTTTGCACGCGAGCATGGGGGGTGGGTACTGGGGCATTTTAACCACTAGCCGACCGCGTAACAACTAAGCGGCGACAGTGTGACTGTCCCGTAAATCACAGCTTATAGTCACCGCTCGTGGGCACAATGCTGAGCGGGGCCGCGGGTCGGGCGGACTCTATGTCGGCCGGCAACCCGCGATCGCCTGTGACAGAGCCAGAACGAGGAACCGCCGATGTGCACATCGGCGGTTCCCCGTTCCGTCAGGTGGCATGACAGATCTACGGATCCCTGTACTCGGGATCAGTTAGATCTCTTATGCCCCTGGCAGTCCAGCCCCCATACAGTTAGAACACACCCAGAGACACAGTTAACCCCTTTACTGCCCCCTGCAGGTTAACCCCTTCCCTGCTAATGACATTTACACAGTAATCAGTGGATATTTAAATTTCAGATCGCTGTATAAATGTCATTGGTCCCAAGAAAGTGGGATAAAAGATAAAAATCGCAGATCGCCGCCATTACTAGTAAAAAAAAAAATTGTAAAAAAAAATTGTAAAAAAAAAAAGCCAGAAATTAACTCCCATAGTTTGTAAACGGGACAACCTTTGCGCAAACCAATCAATAAACGCCAATTGCAACTCATTTAAGCAAAAATATGAGGAATAATATATATCGGTCAAAATCGATGAATAAATTTGTTTCTTTATCATTTTTTTCTTTGGATACGTATTTTAGCAAAAAAAGGGATTTTATTAAAAAACTTACCGTAAAATCCTTTTCTCCGAGTTCACTGACAGACGCAGCTCTTCATTGATTTGTGGGGTTTATGCTTGTCCCACTAGGAGTTAACTAGGCAGGGAAAAGAACAACTGGCCCCTCCCATATAAACCCTCCACATAGCATAGTTCAGCAGTTTGTACACAAGCCGTACAGAAAAACAGAGCACAGAGGGGTGGGTGCTGCATCTGTCAGTGAACTCGGAGAAAAGGATTTTACGGTAAGTTAATAAAATCCCTTTTTCTCCTATGTTCACTGACAGACGCAGCTCTTCATTGACTTGTGGGGATGTCCCCAAGCTGTGTCAAAAAAGAGGGGTGGGTAAACGATAACAACTGTACCCAACAGAACCTCTTAAGGAGGCGCCAGACACGCCTACACTGTCGCCTGCAAAATTTTGCGGCCAAAAGCAGCATCCGAAGATGCCAACACATCAACCTTATCAAACTTAGTGAAAGTGTGTACCGAAGTGGCCGCCTTGCCCACCTGTGACACCGAGGCCTGGTGTCTAAAAGTCCAGGAAGTACTAACAGCCCTGGTAGAATGAGCCGTGACCGGAAAGGGGGAACCTTGCCCTGAACGGAATATGCATGAGTCACGGTCTGTCTAATCAAAACGAGAGATAGCAGCCGACGAGGCCGCCAAACCTTTGTGCGGACCTTCTGTCAGCACAAATAAGGCATCAGACTTCCGAAAAGAAGCTGTAGCAGCTAAATACACTCGTAAGGCCCTCACTACGTCCAAAGCATGCAACTCATTTTCTCTTGGGTGCGATGGACGTGGGCACAAAGAAGGAAGAACAATATCTTCGTTAATGTGGAAAGAAGAAACCACCTTCGGAAGAAACGAAGGAGAGAGTGTCGCAATACCGCCTTGTCCAGGACTAGGTAGGGAGACTTGCACGACAGTGCTGCCAACTCAGACACCCGTCTGGCGGAAGTGATGGCTACCAAAAAGGCCACCTTCTGCGACAGCAGTTGTAAAGAAATCTCCCTGATTTTTTCATAGGGCGATTTCTGAAGTACAGAAAGCACCAAATTCAAATCCCACGGGGCCTTCACCCGAGGCGCCACATGTCGCACACCTTGTACAATCAGTGAGTGTGAAGCCAAAGGTCTCTGAAAAAGAACCGCCAGAGCCGATATCTGGCCCTTGAGAGTACTCAAAGCCAGCTTCTTGTTCAGGCCTTGCTGCAAAAAGGTCAGGACCCTAGACACCGCATAAGAGCGAGGGTTATGACCCTCCGCTTCGCACCAAGCTATGTAAGCCTTCCAGGCGCGGTGGTATATCTTACTAGAAGTACAATTGCGAGCCTTTAACAAAGTAGGGATCATGGAGTCAGCGACTCCCCTGTCCCTCAGCACCTGGGACTCCATAGCCAGGCCGTCAAAGCCAGCGAGGGTAAAGCAGGGTGCAAGATGGGCCCCTGAGACAGTAGATCGTCTCGCAGCGGAAGCCGCCAGGGAACGTCTGCCACCATTTGCACCACGTCGGCGTACCACGTGCGCCGAAGAAAATCTGGAGCCACCAGGATTATTGGTATTCCCTCGCTACTACCCTGCGCAGCAATCACGGAAGAAGTTTTATTGGAGGGAAGTCGTACAGAAGGCGATAACGGCCCCAGCGGGCCACCAGAGCGTTCATGGCCACTGCCAACGGATCCTTCGTTCTGGACACAAACGTCCTCACCTTGTGATTGAACCAAGACGCCATGAGATCCACGTCCGCAGTCCCCCATCTGTGGCAAATCTGGTTGAACACCTCCGGATGGAAAGACCACTCTCCCGGGTCCAGCGCCTGGCAACTGAGAAAGTCTGCCTGCCAGTTTTCCACGTCCGTAATGTAAATGGCGGAGATTGCAGGAACGGGACGTTCCGCCCAACGCAGTATCAGAGCTGCCTCCGCCGCTGGACTCCTCGTGCCGCCCTGATGGTTCCCATAGGCCACTGCCGTGGCATTGTCCGACTGAATTAGAATCGGATGACCCTGTAACCTCACTGTCCAGTGAGATAGGCATAGTCTGATTGCTCTCAGCTCCAGCACATTGATGGGGAGACGAGCTTCCTGTGTCGACCAACAGCCCTGGGCAGATAGCTGCTCCAGGATCCCGCCCCAACCTGAAAGGCTGGCATCCGTGGTGATGATCACCCACTGAAGGGGCAGGAACGACTTCCCCTGAGTCAACGCCGAGTCCCGAAGCCACCAGGTCAGAGATGCCCTGGTCTGGGAGTTCAGGCGGACAGGTAGGTCCAAGGACCGGGAAGACCTGTCCCACCGAGACAGAATCGCTCGCTGGAGAAGTGGAGTGTGACTGTGGGGGTTAGGTATCGCCTCGAAAGTCGAGACCATGAGCCCCAGCACCCGCATACAGAATCGTAATGAAGACAGTCGGTGCGACAGCAGGGACCGCACCACAGACTGCAGCGCCGGCAACTTGGCCGGAGGAAGGAACACCTTCGCCTGCTCTGTGTCTAGAATCAGACCCAGATACTCCAGGCGACGAGATGGAGAGACCGTCGACCTCTGCAGGTTGAGCAACCAGCCGAAGTCCTGTAGCGAGGTCATGGTGATTCTCACATTCTCCTCCAGAGCCGAGGCGGACTCCACTCTCAGGAGCAGGTCGTCGAGGTAGGCTACTACCGCAATGCCTCTTTGTCGCAGTAACGCCAGTACCGGAGCAACCACTTTTGTGAAGACTCGAGGGGCTGATGCCAGACCGAAAGGAAGTGCCACGAATTGATAATGGAGATCCCCCACTGCAAAGCGAAGGAAACGCTGATGCCGTGGGCAAATGGGTACATGGGAGGTACGCATCCCTGATGTCCAGAGACGCCAGAAATTCCCCCTGATGGAGGGCGGCCACGACCGAGCGGATAGATTCCATCCGGAATTTTCGCGCCTTCACATATACAGGTTCAGGGCCTTCAGGTCCAGTACTGCCAGACCCCCCCTCCCTTTTTTGGGGACCACAAACAGGTTTGAGTAGAAACCTCGAAACTTCTCCGCTGGAGGCATTGGCACAATCACCCCTTAGTCCGAGTGCACTTGAACAGCCCCGAAGAGGGCCTCGCGGCGTGCCTGCGGGAGCCCCAAGTTCGATGGGAAGAACCGGTCTGGGGGTAGAGTGTTGAACTCTATCCTGTACCGGGTGGACACCACTTGCCGGACCGATCGGTCGGAAATGCGAGCAAGCCACCAGTCTGCGAACCCCAGAAGACGTCCCCCCACCCGAAGTCCGGGTGGGGGCAGCCCATCAGGCCGAGGAGGGCTTGTCCTCCGCCTTTTCGGTTTTGCGCTGCCACTGTCGTTTACCGGCCCCTGCAGCAGTCTTACCAGGATGGACCCCTTTTCCTGTCGTGCCCGGGGCGCGAAAAAACCTCTTCTGACCCGAGGGAGGGGTCCCCTGTCTACGGCGAAACTCACGCCTCCGGGGCTCAGGGAGGAAAGTGCTCTTACCTCCTGTGAAATCCTTAATGATCTCATCCAGCAGTGGACCGAATAGACGTCCACCGTGAAAGGGAAGGTCTGCGAGGCCTTTTTTGGACGCATGGTCTCCGGATCATGAGCGTAACCAAAGAATCTGTCTAAGGATGACGGCAAAAATTGCCATTCTGGACAACATAGGCAGTAAATCCACGGCCGCGTCACAAAGGTACTTGATGCCCTGAAGCAGATAGTGTGCGGTGCATCCATCAGGCGGCCACAGTCCAGATCATTCTGGAGCCCCGCCATAGGTTCAGACAGATATTGTGCCGCCAAGGCGGACGCCAGAGCCGGCCGCAGAGCTGAGCCTGCTACCAGGAAGAGAGCTTTTAACAGCGCCTCTGTCTTCCTGTCAGCCGGGTCCTTAAAGGAAGGGGCCCCTTCCAGAGGAATGGTTGTCGCCTTATTCAGACGAGCTATCGGCGGGTCCACCATAGGCGACTCCCATTTTTTCAAAAAGCTTACCTCAAAGGGTTAGCGAGCGGCAAAACGTTTGGACGGCGAAAAAGAATGCTGCGGATGCTGCCAATCGCGATAAATCAGATGATTAAAGAATTGATAAGCCTTGGGGGCCCTGGTGGACCCACACACATATGCAGATGTCTGCGATTCGCCATCTTGGCTCAGTCGCAACAAAGTGCGAACACCAGTGATAATGGCGGAAACCAGCGCTCTTTCGCACGCAGCCCCCTGATCCTCTTCTCCGTCCGAGGGGCCCAGTTCACCGTCAGAGAGGTCCACTGGGGTCCCTGTGGCCCCCAATGCCACTTCCTCCCCTGAAGAACAGGGGGGAGGGGGGCGCTTCTGAGGGGCCTGATGGGCGACCTCCGCCCGGGAAAGGAACTCACTAAAGACCGCCCGCAGCTGGTCCAAAAAAGCCCCTTGCGCAGATTGCACCAACTCTGGGTCCTCCCCAGCAGGTTCAGCAGTATGGTCTGCCATCGTTCTTCCCCTTAAATCACTCTTAGAAACACACAGGTGTATACCAAAACTTGAGGCACCCCCACACAGCCACACACCACCGCCCCACAGCGCACCAGGGAAACCCAGGAGGACTACACCCGCCGCCACCAGCACCCACAGGAGAGCCCAGCTATACTTGCTGTTTGCTGCCTGTAACTATTGAGGATCGTCAGAAGAGCCGCGCCATCAGGAGCACACACCGTTCCAAAGAGAAAGCAAAACGTTTTAAACACATTTTTGCAGTAGCAGGGGACACCAAGATGGCCGCCAATGAACACTAGAGGCCGAAAATCTCCTGCAGGGAACATGCAGTACCGCAAACGGGCACTCTGAGCGCTAGAGGGAAAGCTCCATAGGCCCAGCATGTCCGCGGCTAGGGCAAAATGGCGGCGGTCCGCCACAAAATGGCGGCCAATCACCGCATGGCGGTGAAAATTCAAACGGACGGCTCCAACGATCAGGTGTGGTGCAGGAGGGATGAAAGGGGGCCCACGCGCCCCTACCAGCGGCTACCCAGAATTTTTTTTTTTTTTAAGTCGTCGGTCCCCCCTCTGCCCCTGAAAGGGGGGGGGGGGGAGAGGGAGGAACTCTCACTCACCACTCCTGTCGGGCGCAGTGGGTAGCCACCCGTTTGCAGACCTTCCGCCCTTGCCTGGACGGGATGCTGCCGGCCAGAAATCGCCCTACCCGAATCGCAATCCGGGATTGGGATCAGATGGGGGTCACCCCAGGCCGCCCGCACGGAACGGGCATGATGCGGCGGGTCCCCGTACCGCGGGACTGGCTCGCATCGGTTGGCCAGGCCGGGGACAGTGCAGAGCCTGAGCGACTCTCTATGCCCCGGCCGGCTTCTTGATAGCAGATTCATTGCTTGATAGAAGTAGTAAAATAAACATAAAAGATAAAAAACAAGAAAAAAAACGGTCACAATCAGGACCGCAGTCCCCTAAAGGGAAGCCAGGTCAACTCCTTGCAAACTAGGCACTGAAACTGCTGAGCTATGCTATGTCGAGGGTTTATATGGGAAGAGAGGACGGCCCCATGGGAGGGGCCAGCTGTTCTTTTCCCTGCCTAGTTAACTCCTAGTGAGACAAGCATAAACCCCACAAGTCAATGAAGAGCTGCGTCTGTCAGTGAACGTAGGAGAAAGTACTTTTTTTTTTTTGCAAATATGTCGCTCTTTTTTTTGTTTATAGAGGTGATCAGAAATGACGCAGAGGTGATCAAATACCACCAGAAGAGAGCTCTATTTGTGGGGAAAAAAAGAAAGCAAACTTTGTGGGTACAATGTCGTACGACCGCGCAATTGTCAGTTAAATCGATGCAGTGCTGAATCGCAAAAAGTGCTCTGGTCCTAAGGTGAGAAATCCTTCCGGGGCTGAAGTGGTTAAAAATGTGCTGTTTTTTTATTTTACACTTGTTGCTTTAGTTTTTTTTTGATCACTTTTATTGCTGTCACAAGGAATGTAAACATTCCTTATGACAACGATAGGCATGCGACAGGTACTCTTTATGGAGAGATCGGGGGTCTATAAGACCCCTAATACCTCCTATGCACTTAAAAGCATTTGATCACACCAAGATTGGTGAGATCAAATGCTTTTGATTTTTAAAAATGGCACCGTTTACATCCGGGGAAACCTGGAAGTGATGGGAAGTCATCGCATCACAGCTGCAAGCATCATCCGGGTATAACCACTTGATGTGTAGCGACGTATGGGTCCATTGCTGATCAGCAAGTGGTTAAAAGTGGATGTAAACCCTCACATATACTCAGTGAAGTGACTGGCCTCAGGCAATACACAGAGATTAAATAAATCCTACATAAGTTGTACCTGGTTATCTGCAGTCTTCTCTACATCTGTTCAAATTTCAAAATTTATACTGCTTGTCTGAGCTTCCATAAAGGCAGGGTGCGGGGAGCTGACGTTACACAATGCAGAGATCAGTGAGGGGAGTGGAGAGCTGATTTGAGAGAAGGGGAGAGAAGGGGAGGGAAGGGGATACCCCCCCACCCCCTTCACACAGCACAAAGGAATAGCGATAAGGCTGTAAATCACAGGCTGTGTGTGCTGGAGCTCGCTCTACATCACAGAATGAGGCAACAGAGAGAAATGACACTTCGTGCTCTGGACTGAGACAAATATTCAGTATAAAGGGTTATTGCTTTCTTCATACTTCAGTTCTGAGGTTTACAACCACTTTAAGGGCTCGTTCACAGCAGTGGCTGAATAATACTGCAGCTGCTGGTGTGTGCTGTAAAGGAACCGGTGTTGATATGTCAAATGACACATAGCACGGTTTACTTTGTTGTTGTTTTTCCCCTAACTTCACTGAAATGTCAGAAAGTGGCATTTCATTGATCTTTATTCACCACAACAGGTTGTGGATGTGGTGTGCTGCTTCACAACATCCAGAGTTGAAGAAATACAGCAGTCCATGTCCTTTTTTCAGTGAACCCCACCTTGCCTATGCACTGGCAGAGTATTGGGCAGTGCTGCCAAGTCCAACGTATATGGTGTCAATGGGCCCCAATCCCTAAAATGATCGCTAATCACCAGCCTAAATCCATAGTCACATGACCCATTGGGGGAGATTAAAAATGGTGCACACTTAATCTGGTGCAGCTGTGCGCAGTAACCAATCAGCCTCTAGGTTTTATTATCAAATTGAAGAAGCTGAAGTTAGAAGCCGACTGGTTGCTATGCACAGCTGCACCAGATTCTGTGTACACCAGTTTTAGTAAATCTCCCCCATTTGGGTCCTGAGTCTTCCAACTTTCTCTACTGCAGAGGAGGAGAGGCCTTCTTTGGATGTCCAAGTCAATGCCTGGGTGACACTTTCCAATAGCTGTCCAGCAGCAGGGACCTCTTAGAATACAGAAAATATCAGCAGCATGAGGACATTGTCAAGAAGCAACAAGTCAACTTAGACTGCAGCACTGGATCAGCAACAGATGGTGATGTTAGGCAAGTAAAGAAAAGGCTTCATAAGTTTTTTCGCTTTTTTTTTGTGATGACTAATGAATGGCTGGAGAAGGGGGCTGAGAGGGAAGGTACCAAACCAAAACACAAGTTTAAAAAAAAACATATACATTACCTGAATAATATTTAGCAGGTAGGTTAGGTACTGAGCTCCCCAATACAGTAGAAATCCACATAGCTCATGTTCTCAGACTTCTTCAAATTATGATAGCTTAAGAGCAGTGGTTCTCAAACCTGTCCTCAAGTACCCCCAAAAGGAAAACCTGCAAATGTGGCCTGTTGTGGGTACCTGAGGACAGGGTTGAGAACAGCTGCCTTAGGACCCCCATGTCCAATCTCCCAAAGATTATCCCATCCATACTTACCCCGACACGTTTAGTATGGTGAGAAAGTAAAAAAATTGAGACTCCTATACTGATGTGCCCTTGGAACCGCCATTATAGAATAATCCTGTTTCCACATTTGTTGAGTTAGGAAAAACTCCTCCTGTCGGCCCCTTTCACACTTTCAGGTCCGCCTGTCAGTTTTTCAGGCGGGTCTAACCAGACACTCCATTCATCTCTGTGGAGCGGTGGATGTCAGCGGTGACATGTCCGCTGAGACCTGCTGCTATCCGATCATCTCTGCCAAAACCAGACGGATGGGAGGTCCTATTTTCCATCCATCCGTCTGGTGGATCGAATGAAAACGGACAAGTGGTCTGTTTTCATCCATTCTCCTCATAGAGAGAGAGCGGGACTCCTGTCTGCTCAGTGGGGATCAGCGGAGCGATCTCCAGCTGAGCAAGCGGATCCCGCAGAATGGAGGCAACTGTGTGAAAGGGGCCTAAGTCAGCATCAGGGCTTAGTAACGTTAGCTGACGTTTATAGTAACAATGTTTTGCATGCCTATGAGCATTAAAAGTGGTTGTCAAGTCATGACAACCACTTTAAACTACAGGTAAGCCTATATTCAGGCTTACCTGTAGGTCCTGGGAAGATCTCCTAAACTTGCACCGTTTAGAAGCTATTCCCTGTGTTTGCATGTGCCGACATCATCGGCACATGTGCAGTGAAGAAACGGCCCGAATGGGCCGTTTCTTTACGAAGTGTGCCGTAAATGACGGCTTCCATGCACATGCGCAGGAGTGACGTCAGCGCGGCTCCTGCCAATCACAGTGCTGGAGTCCGCGCTGTGATTGGTCGGTGCCCGGGATCCCAGAAGACGACGGACCCAGCATGTCGCCGGTCACAACGGTGCTTGGGGACCGCTGCTACAGTGTCGATCTAAGGTAAGCATTTCATAATGAGCTGGTATGCGATGCATACTAGCTCATTATACCTCTCTCTTGCAGGGTTTTTTTTTTTTTTTTTTTTTTAAACTTGACAACTACTTTAAGGCCCCTTTCACACAATCGGCCTGCTCGGATCCACGGATCGGAGTGGGCCACCCATTGACTTGTACGGGCAGGCGTCAGCGGAGATGTGTTCGCTGGCATCCGATCGGACAAGATCCGCTCAAAACAGACAGATGGCGATACAGTCAAGCGGATCAGATGAAAACAGACATGCAGTCCATTTTCATCTGATCTTGCCCGTAGAGAACAACAGAGCTCTGACACATTTGTCCCTGCACAGTGAGCAAAGTCAGACCTGTCAACCGTCGGCTCAGCGAGGATGTTTTTAATAAATATTTACAGTTCCGACATGCTCTTCAGGCGCAGTTTGGACCCACAACCTTTTGTTCTCAAACTATCCTCTGATCGGGATTTTGAGGTACCAAGGCTCTAAAGGCCTCCTCATTCCACATTATACTCCCACCTACTATATACAAAGCTCCATAAGCTGCTTTTGGCAGTCCGCTTCAAATGGCAATCCTAATACTACATCTTTCATATGAGGATGAGGCAGATAGGTCATGCCATCTAACAGTGTCCCCTGCAGTCAACAAGAAGTTAACAAAGCTTAATATTTTCCACCAAGCCTACCTCACACCATTCAGATTACTTCTCATGCATCGTATCCCTGATTCTACTTGCAATAGGTGTGCCCAATCAGGGGCTAACTTTTCCATGTTATTTGGCTTTGTCCACGAATAGTTACAGTATCTCACAAAAGTGAGTACACCCCTCACGTTTTTGTAAATATTTTATTCTATCTTTTCATGTGACAACACTGAAGAAATGATACTTTACTACAATGTAAAGTAGTGAGTGCACAGCTTGTATAACAGTGTACGTTTGCTGTCCCCTCAAAATAACTCAACACACGGCCATTAATGTCTAAACCACTGGCAACAAAAGTGAGTAACACCCCAAAGTGAAAATGTCCAAATTGGGCCCAATTAGCCTTGCCGGATAGACTGGCTCTAGCGCGGAGCCGCATACCCAGAAGGATCCCCGAGGGAACATGTCGGCTCCCTCTGCGGGGAACGAGCGGACCCGTTGGAGCTTCGTTCTGAGGTAAGCATTTCATAATGCATACTAGGTCATAATGCATACTAGCTCATTATGCCTTTCCCTTACAGGGTTTTTTTTTTTTTGTTTTTTTTTTTTTACAGGTAGACAACCGCTTTAACAATACCCCACAGATTCTCTATGGGGTTTATTTAGGTCAGGCGAGTTTGCTGGCCAATCAGGCACAGTGATACCATATTCATTAAACCAGGTACTTTTGGCAGGTGCCAAGTCCTGCTGGAAAATGAAATCAGCATTTCCATGACACTGGTCAGCAGAGGGAAGCATGAAGTGCTCTAGAATTTCCAGGTAGAGGGCTGTGCTAACTTTGGACTTGATAAAACACAGTGGACCAACACCAGCAGATGACATGGCTTCCCAAATTATCACTGACTGTGGAAACTGCACACTGGACCTCATGCAACTTGGATTCTGTGCGTCTCCACTCTTCCTACGGTTATCCTTGTTGCTTGTACACCTTTTTCTACCACACTTTTTCCTTCCACTTAATTTCCATTAATATGCTTGGATACAGCTCTCTAAACAGCTAGCTTCTTTAGCAATAACCGTTTGCGACTTGCCCTCCTTGTGCAGGATGTCAATGACTGTCTTCTGGACAACTGTCAAACTGGCAGTCTTCCCCATGTAACCTACTGAACCAGACAGACAATTTAAAGGCTCATGAAACCTTTGCAGATGTTTTGAGTTAGTCATCTGCTTAGATTGCGACACTATGTGTCTAAAATATTGAACTTTTTCACAATACTAATTTTCTAAAATACTGAATTTTGGGTTTTCACTAGCTGTAAGCCATATTCGTCAAAATTAAAAGAAAGATATACTTGAAATATATCACTCTGTGTGTAATGAATCTATATATTAATTTCATGTTTTGAATTGAGTTACTGAAATAAATTAACTGTTGATGATGATATTCTAATTTTTTGAGATGCACCTGTATACCCAGTGAAGGGACTATCCTCAGGTGATACACAGATGAAGCAAATCCTCCTACATGAGTTGTATCTGTTTGTCTGCAACCCTCTCTTCCCTACATCCATTCAAAGTGCTGAATTTATAAGCTTGTCTGAAAGTTCATAAAAAATGTCTATAGCGCAGAAGCGTCGGATCTCTGCCTGTTTATTATCGATCGATGCTGAAAAAGCTTTTCATCGTCTAAACTGGAGATTCTTATTTCACTCACTTCATCAAATTTAGGTAGGAATATTATCAGTAAAATAATGGCATTATACACCAATCCATACGCACAAGTCAATACGAATGGTACTTGATCATCCCTGTTCAGGATTTATAATGGAGCTCCTCAAGGGTGCCCAATATCCCCGAAGTTGTATGTGATAACCATGGAGCACTTAGCAATAGCTATACGTAACAATTTATCTATTTATGGTATAACCATTAATAAAATGGAATATAAACTGTCTCTTTATGCAGACAATGTTTTATTATATATCTCTTCTCCTAGAATAAGCATACCTTCGATCTCGAAGGAATTAAATTATTTCGGACGTTTGAGTAATTTTAAAGTTAATATAACTAAATCAGAATTATTGAATATTTCATTATGCACCGATGAAGCTAACACTAATCGACACATTATTCCCTTTCCGTAGACAGGAGGTAGCAGTAAAATATCTGGGTGTGATGATTCCTACTGATTTATCACCTACTTTTGATCTAAATTTTTCATCTCTTCTCCCACAAACTCAACTTGAGTTAAATTCTGGTCTAAACTCCCATTATACTGGTTCGGCAGAATTAATGCTATCAAAATGAATATTTTACCTAAATATTTATATTTGTTTCAGACTCTACCTATAAAAATGACAATCTTACTTTAAAAACGAAAAAAAATGTCTCCAAATTTATTTGGAAATCAATTAAACCTAGGGTAAAATGGAAAACGCTTTGCCGATTGAAGGCGCAAGGGGGTGCAGCTCTACCAGATATTGAAAGTTATTATAGGGCAGCTTTATTTTCAAATATTGTGGATTGGTTTCATTATTCATCTGATAAACAAAGGATCCAAATTGAGACAGATATTTCTCCAATACATCCGAAGGCTGCATTGTGGGTCCCATTGAAGGCCATAGGGCAACGAGACCTGTGGCCTTGGATCACCTACACTTTATTGGATTATTGGCATCACTCTCTAAAGTTTTTTCCTATAACCACTATTCCAAGCCCCCTTACATCACTGCTAGATAATCTTTTTTCCTATCGGATTCAAAGCACCAACTTTACTATGCTGGGATAGAACTTTCTGGCCACAAGCTAGACATGTGACCCTGGAGAAGAAAATCATTACGTTTACAAATTTTCAAAATATACATAAATCAGAATAAGGGTCTCTGGTTTACTTACTTACAACTTCAAAGTTTTTATAGAACCCAAAATAGATATTTATAGGTCATTAACTGAATTTGAAGAATTATGCATTTCTTCTGAAACTCCATCACATATTATATCGAAATGTATAAAATCTTACAATATTTAGACTCGCCAGGATTACCATCATATATGGTAAAATGGGACACCGAGTTGAGTAGCCCGATAAAGGAAGAGGAGTGGATTCAGGTTTTTAATAATACGCATAGATTCTCAAAAGGCATGCGCTGCTCAGGAGCGCAATTATAAATTACTGACGAGATGGTATCGTATACCGGCCGATTTACACAGTATATTTCCCGCTCAATCAGACATATGCATGGCGCTGTCAGATATCTAGAGGGGACATTATTCATGTATGGTGGGCTTGCCCCCTCATACATAATTTATGGGAGCGGGTAATTCAGCTCTTTAATTTTGTAACAGGGGAAGGGATACTGAACTCCGCAGAAGTGACTTTATTGTCCCTTTATCCAATTGCAATGGTGAAAACAAGGAAAACATTGTTAGGATTCTTCATATCGGCGGTTAGACAAATAATACCTAGGTATTGGAAGACAACAAACACTCCCTCTTTCTCTGAATGGACTGAAAGTCTAAATGGGATTATGCGAATGGAAAAATTGCAGAGAGTAATGACGATAAGTCAAAGTTTGATGAGGTCTGGGAGACCTGGTTAGCATATACCCATAATTAACCTCAATTTTTGCAGGGATTGGACTATGAGATTAGGATGAGTGCAAAAGCATAGAATCACGGGGGGACGGGAGGAGGGGGTGGGGGTTGGAGAGAGGGGAGAGATGTCGCTTTTTTTTTTTTTTTTTTTTTA
>BLSH010001156.1:803951-814098 GCA_018402905.1 Glandirana rugosa | reverse complement strand
ATGTCCGCGATAAAAGACGACATTACACAGAGTCACACTTTCCCCAGAATAATGACTTTTTTTGTCACTCCTTGTTGTCTCCTCGTGTAGTTGTAGTACATCTTATAAAAATTACAACGTGTCCAATTTTTTTCGGAACACGTCATTTGTCTGACATTTTGCGAATTATATCGAACGATACGCAAACACAGTCCTTAACGGACTTACTAATTAATATAACTCATCAAAAAGCTGGTTTCGTCTTCAGAAATTTTTTGTGTTTAACCTGTGCAACATTAAAAATATTCTACATGATGTTGATGTGCTCCTCTGTTGTTCCTCACTGTTTTTTTCAGTAATAAGACCCCTTTCACACTGAGACACATTACAGCAGAAAATAGCGCCTGTAAAGCATCTCAAAAGTCACTCCCCATCCACCCCAATGTGAAAGCCTGAGTGCTTTCACACTGGGGCGGTGCGTTTGCAGGACGTTACAAAAAGTCCTGCAAGCAGAATCTTTGGAGCGGTGCGGTGATACACCGCTCCTTCACCGCCCCTGCCCATTGAAAACAATGGGGTAGCACTTCCGAAGCGGCTGCACACCGCCTCAGAAGCGCGGAGAGCGGGCACTTTTAACCCTGTTTTAACCTCTTGAGGGGGGTTAAAAGCGCACTGCTCCTGCCGCTGTAGCGCCACTGTAACAGCGGTAAATCCCCGCTGTGACTATCAGGGATTTACTGCTAACGCCCCACCGCTCCCCAGTGTGAAAGTGCCCTAAGAGTGCATCTTCTCCCTTTATATACTGAGGTGCAAGGCTCATCTGTCAGGTATGTGCTGATGGACTAGATGCATTATTTCAATTGTGTGGATTTGTTGTTTCTCTTTATTCTCTGTGAGATTGTATTAAACTACATTGTGTCATTCGCGCTTATTCCAGGTCACTTTTATATACATGGTTACAAATGTTGTCAATAGTGTGCAGATCAGGTCAGATTGATATTCTTTGTTTCAGGTTTTAATGAAAAGGCTCTGTTCACATTAGGAAAGTTGGAGAATTGTAGTGGTTAATCATGACAAAATGTGCAATGCGCTCTAGGGTACCATGATTCTTAATGGCACCCCAAACGCAGTGTGATTTTGCAACGACTGTCTAGCTGGCATTCTGTCTGAGATTCTAAATCACATCAAAAAGCACTATGCACATTTGGGTGCCATTATTCTTAATGGCACCCCAAACATGGTGCGATTTTTCCACAGTTGTTTAAATAAACTTACAAAGCTCGCCGCCCAAAGAGGAGCAGGAGCTTCTTTTGGGCAACAAACACGCACAGTATAGCCCATTCAAGTGAATAGGCTGCCTTATGTGCGACATGCAAAAATGTGTAAATCGTGCTTTAAAAATCATGAGCTTGAATGCTACAGTAGTTCCCACTAACGTGAGGTCTGAGCGATTTTCAGGTGTATTTTTTTTTTTAGCGTTTTCACACGCATATTTGAGCGTTTTAAGCGCTTATTTCAAGCATTTTACATGTGTATTCAAGCTTCAGTTTTTTTGTTTTAGCCAATAGAAAAAATAGGATTTTTTTGACTTGCCGTAAAATCCTTTTCTCTGAGTTCATTGACGTGTGGGGTTATCCACATTTCACTAGGAGTGGACTAGGCAGAACAAAGTTCAACTACCAGCAGACACAGCCCCTCCCAGGGGGCAGTCCTCTCTTGGTAGAACCCCTCCATCCTGCTCAGCACAGCCAGTTTGTAACAAACAGTACAAACTCATAAAAAAGAGGGGTGGGTGCTGCGCCCGTCAATGAACTCAGAGAAAAGGATTTTACGGTAAGTCAAAAAAATCCTATTTTCTCTTTTGTTCATTCACGGACGCAGCCTCTATTCTTGACGTGTGGGGACGTCCCAAAGCAGTGTCAAAACGAGGAGTGGGTAACGCAACAACAACTGTACCCAACTGAAGAGCCCTCCGTGAGGAGCCAGATGCACCTCACACTGCCGTCTGCAAAACCTTGCGGCCAAAAGCAGCAGGGGACGAGGACACAAAGGGGGGTAGGAGAAGCGAGGCCCACCTACACCCCAGGGGGGCACCACCCGTCTGCCCCCCCCCCCCGCACCCAAACAAATTGAAATCTTTAAGTTGGAGGGAAGAACAAATAACTAAAATAATATAGTTGCATAAGTGTGCACACTTTTAAACTAATACTTTGTTAAAGCCCCTTTTGATTTTATTACAGTAGGAGTAGGATTTTATTTTTGGGTAGGAGTCTATCAGCATCACACGTCTTGACTTGGCAATATTTGCCCACTCTTCTTTGCAAAAACACTCCAAAACTGTCAGATTGGGAGGGCATCTCCTGTGCACAGCCATCTTCAGATCACCCCACAGATTTTCAATCAGATTTAGGTCTGTGCTCTGGCTGGGCCATTCCAAAACTTTAATCTTCTTATGGTGAAGCTCTTGCTTTGTTGATTTGGATGTATGCTTTGGGTCGTTGTCAAACTGAAAGATGAAGTTCCTCTTCATGTTCAGCTTTCTAGCAGGAGCACGAAGGTTTTGTGTCAATATTGACTGGCATTTGGAACTGTTCATAATTCCCTCTACCTTGACTAAGGCCCCTGTTCCAACTGAAGAAAAACAGCTCCAAAGCAGGATGCTGCCACCACCATGCTTCACTTTGGGTAGGGTGTTCTTTTGGTGATGTGCAGCGTTGTTTTTTGCGCCAAACATATCTTTTGGAATTATGGCCAAAATGTTCAACCTTGGTTTCATCAGACCAGAACACATTTTCCCACATGCTTTTGGGAGACTTCAGATGTGTTTTTGCAAAATTTAGCCGGGCTTGGATGTATTTCTTCGTAAGAAAAGGCTTCCGCCTTGCCTCTCTACCAAATAGCCCAGACATATGAAGAATACGGGAGATTGTTGTCACATGTACCACACAACCAGTACTTACCAGATATTCCTGCAGCTCCTTTAATGATGCTGTAGGCCTCTTGGCAGCCTCCCTGACAAGTCTTCTACTCGTCTTTTCATCAATTTTTGGAGGGACGTCCAGTTCTTGGTAATGTCACTGTTGTGCCATATTTTCTACACATATTTTCTTCACTGTGTTCCATGGTATATCTAATGCTTTGGAAATTCTTTTGTACCCTTCTCTTGACTGATACCTTTTAACAATGAGACCCCTCCGATGCTTTCAAAGCTCTCTACAGACCATCGCTTTTGCTGTAGGATGCAACTAAAAATGTCAGGAAAAACCTACTAGAGCAGTGTTCCTCAACTCCAGTCTTCAAGGCCCACCAACAGGTCATGTTTTCAGGATTTCCCTCAGATGAATCGGCTGTTGTAATTACTAAGGCAGTGAAACTGATCAAGTCAGCTGTGCAAAATAATGGAAATCCTGAAAACATGACTGTTGGTGGGCCTTGAGGACTGGAGTTGAGGAACACTGTACTAGAACAGCTGAACTTTATTTGGGGTTAATCGGACTCCTATTTAACATGAGTTTGAATGTGATTGCTTAACCACTTCAGCCCCAGAAGGATTTCCAGCTTTAGGACCAGAGCACTTTTTTCAATTTGGCACTGCGCCACTTTAACTGGTAATTGCGCGGTCATGCAATGCAGTATCCAAACAAAATTTGTGTCCTTTATTTCCCACAAACAGAGCTTTCTTTTGGTGGTATTGGTTCACCGCTCCACTTTTTTTTTTTTGCGATATAAACAAAAAATAGACGAAAATTTGGTAAAAAATGATATTTTCAACTTTATGTTGTTACAAAAATACAATGAACTAAATTTTAGTCATACATTTTTGCCAAAATGCATTTAGCCACATGCGTCGGGTAAAAAAAAAGTAAATTTGTGTATATTTATTGGTTTGCGCAAAAGTTATAGCGTCTACAAACTAGAGTACATTTTCTGGAATTTCCACAGCTTTTATTTTATGACTGCCTATCAAAATTCCTGAGGTGCTAAAATGTCATAAGTGATTGAAAGATGACCAAAAAAAAAAAAATTACACAAAGTTGTTACTGAAATTATATATTGCTCACACATGCCATGGGTATGCTGCTTCTCCTGAATACGGGGATACCCCATGTGTGAGTCTTTTTGAGAGCCTATCCGTGTACGGGACCCCGAAAACCAATCACAGTCTTCAGGATTTCTAAGGGCAAAAATTTATGCCTTCACCCCACACTACCTATCTCAGTTGCGGAGGCCATGAAATGCCCAGATAGCAAAAAAAAAAAAAAAAAAAAAAACCCAAATTACCCCATTATGTAAAGTAGACACCCCAAGCTATTTGCTGAGAGGCATGTTGAGTCCATGGAATATTTTATATTTTGCCACAGGTTTCGGGGAAATTACAATTTTTTTTTTTCCACAAAGTTGTCACTAAATGATATGTTGCTTGAACATGCCATGGGTATATGTGAAATTACACCCCAAAATGCTGCTTCTTCTGAATACGGGGATACCACATATGTGAGACTTTCTGTCAGTCTAGCAGTGTACTGGACCCCAAAAACCAATCACCGCCTTCAGGCTTTCTAATTGTGTAAAAAAAGGTGATTTTACTCCTAACTCCCTATCACAGTTTCGGAGGCCATGGAATGCCCAGATAGCACAAAACCCCCCCAAATGACCTCATTTTGGAAAGTAGACACTCCAAGCTATTCGCTGAGAAGTATTTTGAGTATTTTGCAGATCTCACATTTTGTCACAATGTTTTGAAATTTAAAAAAAGTAAAAAAAAAAAAAAAATCTGTTTATTTCTTCATTTTCCAAAACAAATGAGAGCTGCAAAATACTCACCATGCCTCTTAGCAAATACCTTGGGGTGTCTACTTTCCAAGATGGGGTCATTTGGTGGGGGGGTTTTGTGCTACCTTGACATATAAGTAAAATCACCATTTTATGCCCTTAGAAAGCCTAAAGGCGGTGATTGGTTTTCAGGGTCCTGTACTCGGATAGACTCACAAAAAGTCTCAAACATGGGGTATCCCCGTACTCAGAAGAAGCAGCAGAATGTATTTTGGGGTGTAATTCCACACATACACATGGTATGTGTGAGCAATATATAATTTCAATGACAACTTTGTGTAATTTTTTTTTGTCATTTTTCAATCACTTATGACAAACAAATAAAATATTCCATGGACTCAACATGCCTCTCAGAAAATAGCTTGGGGTGTCTACTTTCCAAAATGGTGTAATTTGGGGGGGGGGGTTTGAACTGTCCTGGCATTTTATGCCCAACATCCCCCACTCATCTAACCACTTGAACCAAAAAGTATTTTCTGACACTTTTTGTTTACAGAAAAAAAATACTTTTTTTTTTTTGCTAGAAAATTACGTTGAACCCCCAAACATTAGATATTTTTTTAAAGCAGAGGCCCTACAGATTAAAATATTTGCGCAGCAATTTTTCAAACGCAATTTTTGGGGAAAAGAAGCGCTTTTTTGAATTTTAATGCACAAAAACACACTATTTTGCCCAAATTTTTGGTGAAATAAAAAAGTTGATCTCATGCCGAGTGCATAAACATCAAACATGACATGCTTTAAAAATGACGCAGACCCACAAAGCGGCGACAAACTATATACATGTTTAAAAGCCTTTACAGGTTACCACTTTAGATCTGCAGAGGAGGTCTACTGCTAGAATTACTGCCCTCAATCTGACGTTCGTGGTGATACCACACATCCATGGTGAAATTGTTGTTTACATACAACACAAGACTGACGCTTGTGTCCACCTTTGCGTGTGTGCACGGGGGGCAGGGGTGCATTTTTTTTTTTAATTATTCATTTTGCTTTTTATTTTTTTTTACACTGTCCCTTTCATCTATCTTTTTTTATCATTTTTATTTTTAACACAGGGATTTTAAATATCCCCTATGATAAAAATAGGTATTGTCGCATATTTTTTTTTTTATTTGTAGTCTACTAAACTCTAGATCTTTCCCCAGCCCTTAAAGCATCTGACCACACCAAAATCGGTGTGATAAGATGCTTCCCCAATTTCCCAATGGCGCTTTTTATATCTGGTGAAACCAAAGTCACAAAATGCTCTTAGCCTCTGTTTTTTTTAGGCCATATAGATGATTGGAGCCATTCTAGTCTTCAATCAGCTCTATGGTCAGCTGGCGGAACCACCAGCTGCATTCTCATGTTCCCCGGTGGCACAGGAGAGCCTGAGAAGACCAGGAACATACTAGTATGTCTCTGGTCCTTGTTGGGCATATATTGTAATTGTATTGTTTTCATGAAAAAAAAAAGAATCAATTGGTAGGTATGCCCACCATTAGAAAACCTCCTTTCATCCTCCCACTTCTAATGGTGGGCATAGCCACAAAAAATATATTGGAGCATAGGGGCAATCAGCCCCAATTTCCACCCACTGCCCCTATGCTCCGGTATATTTGCTCTTTTTTTAGCTGTGGTGGTGAAATCACCGCCAACAGAGCTGGAGTCGCTGCTTTATGAATGGCGGGAGCAAACGCTTTTGCTGTCACCATTAATAAATCAGTGCTGCAGCTGAATGGCATACCTGAAAAGGAATAAACAATTAATAAAACACAGTAACTTCAAAAATTACATACCTGCTAAGAAGAGAAAAAATTATAGAACGCATTAACAATAAAACATTACAGGTAAGCATTAACAAAAAAATTACATACCTGCAAAGAAAACATGATAAAAACAATAACAAACAGGTATGCATAGAAAATATTAACAATAGAGGGAGAACAGAGATTGATTAGAGAGAAAACAAGAGAGAGAAAAAAGAAACGTACAACTGTTTTTTTATATTTTTTGGGGTTTTTTTAAAAAAATTTTTTATTTTTTGGTATGCCTTTTTTTTTTTTCTAACTAAAAACTGGTTCCAGGTTTGGGTCTCTCAAAAAGCACTGGCATGTTTGGAGACCCTATGTACGTGTGCCTATCACTATGTCTGCTGCACCCTACGCTAATAATTCACATGTGTGATAGCATTCAAAACAGTCATTGATGCAGAGACCAGGCTGGTCAGGACAGGTGGAACAATAACTGTGGGTGTCACGCCTGTATCCGCGTCATCTGCAGGCACGTCATCTCTTTTGGGGTGCTCTGTGGCCTGGGGTACCATGGAGGACACGTGGAAAGTGCATCCCTTGCAGCCAGCTAACTGCATTCACATTGTGAAGTTGGGGTGCAGCACTATCTGGAAACAGAAGGGCTGTGACGATCTCTTCCATGAATTTGAGGAAGGATCCTGTCAGTCCTGACGTTCTGTATAAGACATGAGCGTTCACCAAAGCCAATTGAAAAAGGTATATAGACACTTTTTTGTACCAGCGTCTAGCTTTACGGGTGATTAGGTACAGCGCCAGTAACTGGTCATTGAGGTCCAGCCCTCCCATATTTAAGTTATATTCGTGGACACAGAGGGGTTTCTCCACAACACCAGTCGCCGTAGAAATTTGGACAATCGTATCAGCATGAAGGGAGGTCAGAAAGAAAACATTCCGATTGTCCCTCCAATTCATCACAAGCAAATTATTACACTTCAAGCAGGCTCTCTCCCCCCGACTAAGACGGGATTCTACCAGCCGTTGGGGGAAGCCCCGGTGATTAGGTCGCACGGTGCCACATGCGTCAATCTGATGATCAAACAAGTGACTAAAAAGTGGCTCGCTCGTGTAATAATTGTCCGCGTACAAGTGGTACCCCTTTCCAAATAAGGGTGACACCAAGCTCCACACAATCTTGCCAGCGCTCACTATGTAGTCTGGGCATCTTTCCGGCTCTACGTGGCTATCTTTGCCCTCATAAACCATGAAACTACATGTATAGCCTGTGGCCCTGTCACAGAGCTTATATAGTTTGACCCAGTATCTGGCACGCTTGTTGGGGACGTACTGCTTGAAAGCAAGACGGCCAGAAAATTTAACCAGGGACTCGTCCACGCACACAACTTTGTTGGGAATAAAAAGTGCAGCGAACTTCTGGTTGAAGTGGTTTATGAGGGGCTGAATTTTGTAGAGCCGGTCAAATTCAGGGTCACCCCGTGGACGACTGAGTTCATTGTCACTGAAGTGCCTGAACCGCAAAATCTGCTCGTATCATGCTCTGGACATGCAAGCAGAGAAGACGGTCATATGGTGAATTGGGTCAGTGGACCAATATGATGGCAACTCGGTTTTTTTAGTAATGCCCATGAGGAAGGAAAGGCCCAGAAAGGTCTTAAATTCTGGAACCGTGATTGGTTTCCAGTCTCTGGCAAGTGTCAAATGGGGATTAGTGGCGATGAATTGACCAGCATACAAATTGCTTTGGTCCACTATAGATCTATAGAGATCTTCCGTGAAATACAGCGAATAAATATCAATGGCCATAAAATCAGCTGTATTCACCGTGATTCTGGATTGGCCAGTGAATGGGGGAAGTACGGGCGCTGCATCAGTGGTGGGGTGCCAATCAGGGTTTGCAAGCGCGTCAGTAAGGGCACTATGGGTTCTACGGGCCTGTGTTGATCTTCTTTGTGGCTGCTGGACACTACTCTTGCTAGCCACACCAGCTTGAACTGGACTTATGGGACTCGCCACGTGATACTGCAGTGCTGGTTCGTCTACGTCCAGGGGGTACTAGGCCACTGGTGCTTGCCAGTTCACCAGAAGGAGTAGCGGCGCTAATACTGGCTCTCTGCTGCATATGAGAGCCCTGCGGTTCATGCACATTAGCGACAGCAGAACGGGGTCTGGTACGCCTGACCCTAGCAAGGACTCCAGAGCTATCTGACAGGGTGCCACTGCTGTCTACAGGTTCATATGCTGAGCCCGATTCTGACAGTGGAGCTTCCCCATTGCTCTCATCTGTCATACTCAGCATATTGTAGGCCTCTTCGCTAGTGTACCTCGGATTGGACATTTTGGACTTTCTAAATTTATAAGTACACTACCGTGACTTACAGGCAAAAAAGCGCACCTGGTTGTCAGAGCAGGTTTCAAACGCTACCAAATTCACTGTCAGATTTCGCAGGGATCAGGTGTGATCTCTGCGAAGTCTGAAGATATGTGCTGTGTTTTGTGAGTGACAGCGATCTATTGATCCTGCACTTGAGTGGGCTGGGCTGGGCGGAGGGGCTAAACGCAGGTGCTAGCAGGTATCTGGGCTGATCCCGCTAACGCTGCATTTTTTTAGAACCCTAATCTAGTGGGGACACTAATATATATCTGATCAGATCACAGATATTGATCTGATCAGATACTACAATAGTATCTAACACCTATCTAATGTGCGTGTCAGAGTACCTCACTATCTGGCCCTGCCAGGCATTTACGCTGACCCTAACGCACGCTAAAACATAACTGGGGTCACCGCCAGGCGATCGGGGGTTAAAACCTATAAAAGGTATATAAAATAATATACGGTGGGTAATCTGATTGAAAAACAAAATAGCTAGCTAGCGTCACCCGTGACACTTATACGGTGATCACAGGTGATAGGGGGCTATCAAGGGGTTTAAAACGTTATTGGGGATGGGGGGTATTTACACCTAACTAGGCCTAGTACTACCTACCCGAACACTGATTTAGTGTCACTAAGTACAGCAATCGGTAAAAATCAGATCACTGTACTATATGACACTGTGGCAGGGAGTGAAGGGGTTAACTGGGGGGCGATCAAGGGGTTAAATGTGCCTAACTGTCCTGGTGTCAGTGTGGTGTTACTCACATTTTAGAAGCTCCTTCTTCCTCGCTGAAACCGAAAAGGGCTTAGGGAGGAAGTTGAGCTCACTTCCTCTGCCTCTGTTTACATTACAGAGGCAGAGGAGCCCTATCATTGGCCAGGACCGATCAGAAGGGCCAGGCCAAAAATCATTGGCCTGGTCCTGTAGAGTGATCGGTCCTGTAATGAATGGCGCTGTAGCGCGCGCGAGCTCACGGCTCGTGATCGCAGCCACCGTCATAGGCCGGCGGTTTGCGATATCAAACCACCTTGTCGCCGTCAGACGCCAGTCGGCAAATGGTTAATGGAAGTGAGGGACGGTGTCACAGTATATCATGTCACTAGACTAAAAATGGCTAACGACATGAAACACTGTGATTTAGTCACAAGCCCATCCATCATGATCCGGATCAATCCACATTTATGGGGGGTAGGGGTTATTGCA
>BLSH010001156.1:755476-774889 GCA_018402905.1 Glandirana rugosa | reverse complement strand
AGGGAGTGGGTGCCCGCGATGGCCCCCCACAGTGAGAGAACGGAGGTCCGTGTAAGTAAACACGGATCTCCGTTGTCATAGAGGGGGAAGGGCGATGATGACAGGCTTCCTCTATATGGAAGCTGTGATCATCCCCTTTCCCCAGCCAGGGCAGCCCACACACAGTTAGAACACGCCCAGGGAACACTGTTAACCCTTAGAGAGCCCCCTGCAGGTTAACCCCTTCACTGCCAATGGCATATACACAGTAATCAGTGCATTTTTATAGCACTGATCTCTGTATAAATGCCAATGGTACCAAAAAAGTGTCAAAATCGTCCGACATGTCCGTTGCAATATCGCAGTACCGCTAAAAAAAAAAAAAAAACAACCCCAGAAATGAATTCTCATCATCCGTAAACGCGGCAACTTTTGCTCAAACTAATCAAAAGCAGAATGCAATTTTTTTTACCAAAAATGAGGAAGAATCGAAATCGTCCAAAACCGATGGAAAAAAAAAAATTTATATTTTTTTTGGATTTGTATTTTAGCAAAAAGTAGGAAATTTGGGTTTTTTGCAAAATTGTCGCTCTTCTTTTGTTTATAACGGCGATCAGAAATGAAGCAGAGGTGATAAAATACCACCAAAAGAAAGCTCTATTTGTGGGAAAAAAAGGACGCAAATTTCGTTTGGGTACAACGTCGCACGACCGCGCAATTGTCAGTTAAAGCGACACAGTGCCGAATCGCAAAAAGTGCCCTGGTCCTAAAGTGTGAAATCCTTCCGGGGCTGAAGTGGTTAAGATACGCTATCTAGTTTATTCAGCATGAAATGGAGCTTAGTTATGTAGCATGAGGCAGTATATTCTGCAATATTTACATTTTTGGTAAACTCATTCAATGAATGCAAGCTGAGATAATATGCACTGCATTGATGCATTCACACAATTTCACAGTAACCATGAGATAAAACAAGGTTCAGGAATATTCCTTTATTCCATTATTTTGCAAATCTACGTACACTACAAACTGTGTGATTGAATAGGTTCTGATATCGCTGGTTTACTAACCCGACAGCTTTGTATTCTAAATAGAAAACCTTAAATTTTGTTTGCAAATATTAAAGATTCTAAATTACCAGAAAGAATAAGCCCTTAAATTTAAAGAGCACCAGTCATTTCAGATCCATCGTGGCAGTACCTCTTAGCGGGCATCCACTCACCTGCTGCCGCCACGTCCCTCACCTTGTTGTGTCACTGCCGCATCACCAGCCATCCCATTAAAGTGAATGGGACTGTCGGTGAGTCACCAGCAGGTCAGAGGACAGAGATGAGAGCTGCAGGACAGAGATGAGAGCTGCACACTAACCGGTTCCCGACCAAGTTATGTGTTTTTACTGCTGCAGATTAGCACTGTATCGCAAATTGGCATCCGTGAGCGTGCCCGCGGGTAGGACGGACTCGATGTTCACCGGCGACCCGTGATCGCCTGTCAGAGAGCCAGAACGGGGAACCGCCAATGTAAACACGGCGGTTTCCCGTTCTGTGAGAGGGGGGGGGGGAACTAGGGGTGCGCATCTTCGCTGGTCTCCCGATTCGATTATGTGGTCAACTATTCGATTAGATTCTGCAATGCATCACGATTAGGATACAAGGGAGGGTAGGAACTGGAGGATGGAAGAATCCATGAATAAGAAAGGAAGGATGGGGGAGTGTGGGGATGGAGGAATCTAAGGACAGGAATAGAAGGATGGGAGAGTCTGGGGATGGAGATGGAGGAATCTATGGACAGGAATAGAAGGATAGGGGGAGTCTGGGGATGGAGGAATCCATGGATATGAACAGAAGGATGGCAGAGTCTGCAGATGGAGATGGAGGAATCTATGGACAGGAATAGAAGGATAGGGGGAGTCTGGGGATGGAGGAATCCATGGATATGAACAGAAGGATGGCAGAGTCTGCGGATGGAGATGGAGGAATCCATGGACAGGAATAGAATGATGGGGAAGTCTGGGGATGGAGGAATCCATGGACTGGAACAGAAGGATGGGGGAGTCTGGGGATGGAGGAATCCATGGATAGGAACAGAAGGATGGGGAAGTCTGGGGAAAGATGGGTGTGGGTGGTAGCGAGGGGTGTGGGTGATGCTGGGTGTGGGTGAAGCTGGGTATAGATGGGTGTCGGTGGGTGATGCTTGTTGGTGGTGATGGGTGTGGGTGGTGAGCGGAGACAGAGATGTGTTGTGCACTGTGACAGATGTGATGGGGACATACAGATGTTTTGGGGACTGTGATAGATGTGAGGGGGACATAAAGATTTGTTGTACGCAGTGACAGATGTGATGGGGGACATACAGATGTGTTGTGCACTGTGACAGATGTGATGGGGATATACAGATATTTTATGGGGACACTGACATGTGTATGGGGGCAGGACTCTCTGTATAAAATCATCTTTACACAGAGAGCTGTCGCATAGCTGCAGTGCAGATTCCCCCTCCCCCCCTCACTGAGCTCTCACTGGGCTTAGCGGGGAAAGAACTGTTTACATTGTGACGGCTGTGATTGCACACAGCCGTCACGTGATCAGGAGGGCCAATCACAGCGCCCATATCCCAATCTCTGCTTGGCCAGGTCCTGTGATCATAATGATCACAGGATCTAGCCGCAGCACGCTTGAGGCGACTTCTGTAATAGAAGACAATGCAAGTCGCCTCAAAAGTAGTACAGGAAACTTTTTCTAAGTCGGAGCGACTTGAGTCGCTCCTATTTAGTACGGTCCCATTGCAATGCATGGAGGTGACTTGTCACTCGCCTGACAAGTCGCCTATGGGCAAGTCGGAAGACGTCACCCGGCATCGATTATGGCCAGTCGCCACATCGGGGGGGCGCCAAATCGTGATGCATTTATTAATTTCAGCACCCCTAGGGGGGACATGACAGATCTACTGATCCTTGTACTTGGGATCAGTCAGATCTGTCATACCCTGGCAGCCCAACCCCCATACTGTTAGAACACACACAGGGAACACAGTTAACCCCTAAAGCACCCCCAGGTTAACCCCTTCCCTGCCAATGACATTTATACAGTAATCAGTGTTTTTTTAGCTCTGATCGCTGTATAAATGTCATCGGTCCCAAACAAATGTTAAAAATATCCGACATGTCCGCCGCAATAGCGATAAAAATCAGAGAGCACCGCCATTACTAGTAAAAAAAAAAAAAATTGTGAAAATGCCATAAATTAATTCTCATGGTTTGTAAACGCGGCAACTTTTGCGCAAACCAATCAATGTACGCCAATTGCGATTTTTTTTTTACCACAAATATGTAGAAGAAAACATATCGGTCTAAACTGATGAATACATTTTTTTTTATATTTTTTTTTTGGACATGTATTACAGCAAAAAGTAAACAATATAGGTTTTTTTTTCAAAACTGTAGCTCTTTTTTTGTTTATAGCGGTGATCAGAAATGACGCAGAGGGGATCAAATACCACCAAAAGAAAGCTCTATTTGAGAGAAAAAAGGGCGCCAATTTTGTTTGGGTACAATGTCGCACGACCGCGCAATTGTCAGCTAAAATGACGCATTGCCGTATAGTAAAAAGTCTGGTCCTAAAGAGAGAAATCCTTCTGGGGCTGAAGTGGTTGAAAATTATGATTTAAATCAAGCCTTTTTAGTGGTGATTTAAATAGTGATTTTAATCGACTTGATTTTTAATCAAATCCACCCTAGGGGTGTTATTAAAGCGGAGTTCCGAGCACCTCATTTTTTTTTTTTTCGGCATCCCCTCTGCTTGTCTACATAACATACATGAAACCATGTCTCCAATTCAATGCCCTCTCGTGTACATGATTTTTAGAATTTACTTACTTTAGATTTCACCTTCTGGAGCGCTTCCATCTTCATTGTGGGCATGTGAAGCCCACTAGGATGCTCTTCCAGGATACGGTGCTGCTGGCTACCCAACATGCACCTCCCGATCTCGTGCATGCGCTTCCTACACAGGGCGAAGCGCAGCCTTTCATCGTGTCATTTAGGCTACTTTCACACGGAGGTGCTTTACAGGTGCCATTTAGCTAAAAATATCGCCTGTAAAGTGCCTCAAAAATCCCCCTCAATCTACCCCAATGTGAAAGCCCTGAGTGCTTTCACACTGGGGCTGTGCGCTTGCAGGACGTTACAAAAAGTCCTGCAAGCAGCATCTTTGGCGAGGTGCGGTGATATACCACTCCTCCACCGTCCCTGCTTATTGAAAACAATGGGCAGCACTTCCGAGGCAGCTGCACACCGCCTCGGTAGCGTGGCGCACCGGCACTTTTAACCCCGTTTTAACCCCTTGTGGGTTATAAAAGCGGTAAATCCCCGCTGAAAATAGCAGGGATTTATCGCTACCGCCCACCCCAGTGTGAAAGTACCCTTACGGTTTTCAATCTCACGATGCTGAGAGGCGGCGATGCACACTGACTCCTGGGAATTATGACAGACACATCTCCCAGGAGCCAGTGAGCAGGAGGAAATTGCATACGCGGAGGGGAGGGACCGGAAGAGATCAAAATAGCCTTGGAAACAAGGTAAGCAAAGATAAAAAATTGCCCAATAAAGTTAGTATGGTGATTTCTACAGCGGATGATGTGGAGATATAAAAGTGGGTGGAACTCTGCTTTAAGAATTAATGGCAACGCAAAACGACTCCAGAACACCCAGGCGTGAATGGGGCTCAGAGGCTGGTGCATGGCTATGGGGTACGTTTTTGATGCGCTGCATTTTACATGTCCTAGGTGTGCTACTTTAACACATTGCACATAAATGCACAGGTGTGCGCGCTCCCTGGCTGGACTTTAGGGTGCAACGGAGAGGATCTGTTCAGCACTGCGGTGTGATCTGCCGCCAATCATTCCGAATGTCATTCCAACACACCTTCCTAGTGTTTTGTAGTACATATTTTCAGAATTGCTGCCCGCACACTTCAGTCTGTAGTGGTATAAATTAACACAACACGCCTTCACTGAACACACCTCAACTGTGCTGGTGTGAAAGGAACCTCAATCTCTCCTTGTAGAGCAAGCAAAGGCTTTCCCTTCCACAGCAGCTAAAGATCCATGATTTATAAATATGGATCATTCATTGCCAGAACACCCTTCTATGAACCTAAAAACAAGGTAGACGTTACGCCTGTCCCTGTAAAGATGAATGCAACCGCAGGGGGTACAACAGGAGACACAGAACAGGAAGCAGCCACTTTCTTACCTGGGTGACCTCTCTACAGCTCCATGCAGCCTGTCCGACCCGGAAGAGATCGCAGGATCTCCGGGGTCATGACAGTGCACGTGTCGCATGCGCAGTGAGCGTGTGGCTGTCAATCAGCGGCCCGCCCACTGCAAAGCGTGCCCGCAGAGCGGCGGAGGTTGCCAGGCGATGGAGTTCCCGCCCACACTGCGTTTCGTGACGTCAGGGTGCGAAAAAGAAATGGAGGGTTGTGCTGTGACATTGTGTATAATGGGGAGAGGGAGAACCTGGGCTTCTGTATGACAGAGCGATGTGGAATGCATTGCTCCTTGCTACAACTTTGTTTATGTAGCAATCTAATAAAAATGTTTTTCTAATTTAGATGCATGACACATGACTCTGATTTTTAATAAGATCTCTGACCGGCAACACGTTGGCTATACACCATACAATCTGCTTGTATAATCTCTCCCTCCTTTAGTAATACCAAACTATGTTCTATGAGGGTAAGCCTAAACAATCCATTCAATTTATAGCAAGACAGATCAACCCTCGTGCTAAATAGATAAAGTGTTACTGAATCAGTCTCTATATGCAGTAAAGCATGCTTGTTATACTCACTTTGAAACCTAAGGCGTTTATCCTCTGCATTGTGTAAAAAGTCTGTTTGATCCTGTCTTCTCTGATCCTCCCCTTCTTCCACTGGCCCTTGATAAATTCCTGATAACACAGAGCCTTTGGAGTCAGGCTGCACATGCTCAGTTTGCTGTGTATTGCTAGAGAGTTTTTTTTTCCCCTTGGGAGAGTGCATGTGATCAGCACAGGGCCAATCAGCACTGTCCAGGCAAAGGGTTAGGGGTCCTGCAGTCTCATAGGAGAATCAGAAATCTCCTCCAATGAGCTTTAACCAGTGTTTGGCTGGACACTCATAAAAGTCACAAGACTGCTATATACCGCTGATGAGAAAAGGTATTTAGCAGTTGATATTTACTAAAATAATTGCATTTCCATGTTCTGTGCACTGTGGGAGACCAGATATAGTGAATGCAGGGTCCTGGGTTTAGTAACACTTTAATGGTAGATCTACAGGAGATCGTTTAGTGCAGGGGTCTCCAAACTTTCTAAACAAAGGGCCACTTTACTGTCCTTCAAACTTTGGTGGGGCTGGACTGTGGTCAGTGGGAGAAGAAAATATCCTGGCACTAGTGAGAGTAAACATAACACTTGGGTGCTGTGTCTAAAAGATTGTGGTACTGTCAACCCCTTTCTATGGAATGTCAATGGCCTTGCTGCCCTCAGAACAATGGGTGTCCTTGTAACTGAAACATATGAAAAAGAAGGAAGGGAGCACGACCTTGTGCATTACCAAAACTAATTTTAATACGTTAAAATACAGCTATGGTTATACTCGCATACAAACGTCGTATATAAGCATATCAAGGCATGTCAATGCAACACGTTGTATGTGAGTATAACCATTGCTGTATTTTACCTTACTAGTGGGAGTTAACAATGCCCCATCATTGGTATTAGAGGGTGTAGTAGTGCCCCATCGTTGGTGTTAGTGGGAGAAATAGTGCCCCATCATTGGTGTTAGTGGGAGGAATAGTGCCCCTTCATTGGTGTTAGTGGGAGGAATAGTGCCCCATCATTGGTGTTAGTGGGAGGAATAGTACCCCATCATTGGTGTTAGTGGGAGGAATAGTGCCCCATCATTGGTGTTAGTGGGAGGAATAGTGCCCCATCATTGGTGTTAGTGGGAGGAATATTGCTTCATCAGTGGGAGGAATAGCACCCCATCATTTGTATCAGTGGGAGGAATATTGCCCCATCTTTGGTAGCAATGGGAGGAATAGTGCCCCATCTTTGGTGTTAGTGGGAGGAATAGTGCCCCGTCATTGGTATCAGTGGGAGGAATAGTGCCCCATCATTGGTCTTAGTGGGAGGAATAGTGTCCCATCATTGGTGTTAGTGGGAGGAATAGTGCCCCATCATTGGTCTTAGTGGGAGGAATAGTGCCCCATCATTGGTCTTAGTGGGAGAAATAGTGCCCCATCATTGGTGTTAGTGGGAGGAATATTGCTTCATCAGTGGGAGGAATAGCACCCCATCATTTGTATCAGTGGGAGGAATATTGCCCCATATTTGGTAGCAGTGGGAGGAATAGTGCCCCATCACTGGTGTTAGTGGGAGCAATAGTCCCCCATCATTGGTCTTAGTGGGAGGAATAGTGCCCCATCATTGGTCTTAGTGGGAGGAATAGTGTCCCATCATTGGTGTTAGTGGGAGGAATAGTGCCCCATCATTGGTCTTAGTGGGAGGAATAGTGCCCCATCATTGGTCTTAGTGGGAGAAATAGTGCCCCATCATTGGTGTTAGTGGGAGGAATATTGACCCATCAGTGGGAGGAATAGCACCCCATCATTGGTATCAGTGGGAGGGATGTTGGCCCATCTTTAGTAGCAGTGGGAGGAATAGTGTCCCATCATTGGTATCAGTGGGAGGAATATTGCCCCATCTTTGGTAGCAGTGGGAGGAATAGTGCCCCATCTTTGGTGTTAGTGGGAGGAATAGTGCCCCGTCATTGTTATCAGTGGGAGGAATATTGCCCCATATATGGTAGCAGTGGGAGGAATAGTGCCCCATCACTGGTGTTAGTGGGAGGAATAGTGCCCCATCATTGGTATCAGTGGGAGGAATAGTGGCCCATCATTGGTATCAGTGGGAGGAATAGTGCCCCATCATTGGTATCAGTGGGAGGAATAGTGCCCCATCATTGGTATCAGTGGGAGGAATATTGCCCCATCATTGGTATCAGTAGGAGGAATATGGGCCAATCTTTGGTAGCAGTGGGAGGAATATTGCCCCATCGTGGAATCAATGGAGAAATAGTGCGCCATCATTGGTGTCAGTGGGAGGAATAGTGCCCCATCATTGGTGTCAGTGGGAGGAATAGTGCCCCATCATTGGTGTCAGTGGCAGGATTATTGCCACATCATTGGTGCCAGTGGGAAGAATATTGCCCCATCATTGGCAGCAGTGGGAGGAATATTGCCCTATCGTGGTATCAATGGAGGAATAGTGTCCCATCATTGGTGTCAATGGGAGTAATAGTGTCCCATTGACAATAGTCAATAGTGTGCCATAGTTGTTGCCAGTGGGAGGAACTATGCCTGTCAATAACAGTGGGGGGAATAATGCCCCAAGGGGCAGATAAAAGCAAGCAAAGGGCCACATCCGGCCCCCGGGCTGCAGTTTGGAGACCACTCATTTAGAGTATAGTCAGCCTTAACTTTTGATCGTGACCCCCATTAGAGAGATTTCCCTCTCTTCCTGCTCCTGTGACACCTGAACACAGAATGGGGGATCTCCAGGACAGGGGTTCACACACAGCAAACAAAAACATTGTCAGAAATTCTAAGTCTTCCTCAGCCTACTAAAGGCAACACAGCTCCAATGCACATGACTTGCAGTGCAGCGTAATACATGGTAACTCACAACTGTGCGTTGTGGTGCACTGCATTGGAATAAATGCTTAATATACTTTTTTTGTCCATTCCTGTGTATTGCAAGCCCATTTGATGCCTTAACGCAATGCACGTGATGCATGACACAGCATGCATTAACGCAAAAGTGTTAATCCTGGCTCCATTTACTCGAGGGCACCTGGGAAGGGGACATGGATTACAAGAGAGACGCTGAGGGAAATCATGGAGGATTGTGGGAAGTGTAATTTGCAAGAGAGACTGAGCAATACCACAGGTTGGTTAGAAAACTACAATTCCCAAGAGTGAAATGTTAAAGGGGAGGGACTGCAGTAGTTTTCCCGGGTTGAAGAAGGAAGAAGGCTCTCTCTTCTGGGAGGAACCAGGACTGAGACAGACTATGACCCACCTGAGTGCAGCAAGGACAGTGGGCAGGCATTCTCTATCAGGAAGCAGATTGGACACTATCTTTGAGCCTTGGATCATAACCTGGACTGTGGGAAGCCTGCCATGCATTAAAGAGACCACCAGAGAGAAATATGGAAACCTTTTGTGCCTGGCACTTGGATGGAAAGCCTCTGTGTATACAGGATTGGTGAGCGGCCCTTGGCATTTGCTATCTTTGCTATCTCTTTGCTATCTCTAGACATTTTACCTTTCCATTCACCAAGTTCTAAAGGGACACTACCCAGAGCACTCCAATGCAAGGTTTTGGGCCCCAACGAGCTGGCCAACAGAATGTTTAGCACATGTATACTACTGACTGCTGCTGTGTTACCTACCTATAGGTCCTCCTCTTAGTTAGGCTACCCTGTGTAGGTGAAATATTAAATATTCATTATTTGCAGTCTGTTAATTATATCAGTTAATTACTACAATACCACTGATTGGTGATATTTGATCGTTAACTGCAATGTTATAATCTTTGATGGTGAACCAACTCAGAATAACCTTTCCTTGCTGATATAGCCCTGTATACCCATTTTCTTGTTTATACCATTCTGTGTCATTCTTTGGTGTATATGTATTGCTCTATTGGGGGTATTTATATGCTCAGGTGTCTGCATCTATATCCCCAGCCCAGCCAGATGTATCAGAAAGTACAGAACTGTTAGAATAGTTGTAGGCACAAGAATAGAGGACCCAATACATCAAGCAGCCCCTTTAGGGGTAAGCGTTTGACTCAAACGAAATAACATTTTGCCTGGAGTTGTGCGTTAATGCTGAACTCCAGTCAATTGGCAAAACTACCTATGCAGTGGAGTTCCCCCTCACTGCAAAGGTTAAAGGATAAGTTCACTTTTTCAAAAAAAAATAATGAATGTACATTTTTTTGCAGAAAAAAGGGTGCATGAAGGCTTGATTCACACTAATGCGAATTGGATGCGCAGGAGATTTTGACCGTCCCTCTATGGAGCCGGTTCACATATCTCCACTGTGGCTCCGGTGCAAATTTTCACAGGAGCCCTGTGTGTCTTTCGGTCGATTTCAGGTCCGAATTCAGCCAAAAATTCAGGCTGATATTGGACCTGAAACAGTGAACCAGGACGCATCGGACCCCTGCTGGGAGCCGCATGCGAATATAGTGTGAACCCAGCCTTTATATTTGTTTCTGCAGGAGCCTGAAAGGCATTGCACCTGTAATCAGTGGATCAGGGGAGAGGCTACAGGAGCTGAAACGTGTCATGTTCCACTCTAAATATAGAACGAAAAGACATGGCTTCCAATAGGACACTAGTTCTGGTGACAACCAGGGATTTTTCTCACTTCCTGTTTTGGCTGTGGGACAGGAAGTCAAGGGAAATTTCCCCAACAGGACACAAATGGCAAGAAAAAACCCTCCCATACTCTATCCAAAATGAAAAAAAAAGTTATGCTTTTAGTTCTACATTAAACTTTAAAGTGGCTGTAAACCTCAGATATGAAATATGAGCAAAGCACATCCTTCTATATACTGTGTTAATAAACAAAAAAATACCCATGGGCTAACTGTATATAAAATTGTTTATACAAAGTGTAAATTAATAAAGTGGTTGCTGCAATGCCTAGTGTGTTCCCACAGTGAAGTGCCCAGCTATTGTAAATGGAGTTGTGTAGCCTATAAAATATCAAAATTCCTTTACAATGATAATAATTAAAAGTGATCAGGCATACAGTATATAAACACATCTATTCACATGCAAAACATAGAAATATATAAAGTGAATATAAAATGATATAGTCCACAGCCCAAATATATATATATATGCTAAATATATATATATTAGGTGATAAAAAAAATCTTCACGCATGATAGAAACAGTCCACTTCCTTAATGTGAATGAATCCATGTATGATAATGTGAAACCATATGGTGTGCTTCCACCTCCATTAAACACCTCCGTGCTCACAGAACTCTCACCTTAATAAATATTCAAACAAGCCTTATAATCAAAACTTGATAGGTGGTGTGTTGATCCTCAAGTCACAGCATGCTCCAAATTCTCCCACATAAGCTTGTTCAAACCTGGGGTGCTGGTCCCTTTAAGGCGCTGATAGGTGCGCACATCAGCATGTCAGGATAAAGCAAAATTGCCTCCCACAGTGTAGTATTAAAATGGCAACAATTTATTAAATAAAAAAAACTCTTACATCAAGTATACAATAAAACCGCTTTTGTGTAATCAGAATGCTCAGAATCTGTCGATCTCTCACAACACTTCCGGTCTGGTGACAGTTCTGTGAGCACGGAGGTGTTTAACCACTTCAGCCCCGGAAGGATTTCACACTTTAGGACCAGAGCACTTTTAGCGATTCGGCACTGCGTCGCTTCAACTAATAATTGCGCGGTTGTGAAACATTGTACCCAAACAAAATTTGCGTCCTTTTTTTCCCACAAACAGAGCTTTGTTTTGGTGGTATTTGATCACCACTGCTTCATTTCTGATCGCCGCTATAAACAAAAGAAGAGCGACCATTTTGCAAAAAAACCCAAATTTCTTACTTTTTGCTAAAATACAAATCCAAAAAAAATATAAAAAAACATTTTTTTCAACGGTTTTGGCCGATTTATATTCTTCCTCATATTTGTGATCAAAAAAATCTCAATCGGCGTTTATTGATTGGTTTGCTCAAAAGTTGCCGCGTTTACGGACAATGAGAATTCATTTCTGGGGTTTTTATTTTTTTTTAATTTTTTACTAGTAATGGCGGCGATCTGCGATTTTTAGCGGTACTTTGATATTGCAGCGGACATGTCGGACTATTTTGACACTTTTTTGGGACCATTGGCATATATACAGCGATCAGTGCTATAAAAATGCACTGATTACTGTGTAAATGCCATTGGCAGTGAAGGGGTTAACCTGTAGGGGCGCTCTAAGGGTTAACTGTGTTCCCTGGACGTGTTCTAACTGTGTGGGGGCTGCCCTGGCGGGGGAAGGATAGTGATCACAGCTTCCGTATAGAGGAAGGCTGTGATCACAGCCCTTCCCCCCTCACAGAATGGAGATCTGTGTTTACTTACATGGACCTCCTTTCTTACACTCCGGGGGGGGCATCGCGGGTAGCCGGCGGAGATCGAGTCCGCCGCACCCGCTCCCTGGCCCCCCCGGAAGACAGTGAGCGCGCGAGCCTCCGGCGGCGCGCGCTCACAGTGCTCGATCTGGCAGCCACCGTCGTATGGCGGTGGTTTGCCTAGCAGAGCCATCTTGTCGCCGTCAACCTGCAGTCGGCAAGTAGTTAATATGGTTTCACATTATCATACATGGATTCATTCATATTAAGGAAGTGGAATATTTATATCTATCACAATTGGAAATTGTTTTATCACCTAATATATACTATATTTCCAAAAGTATTGGGACCCTCCTCCAAATCATTGGATTCAGGTATTCCAATCACCTCCATGGCCACAGGTGTATAAAAGCAAGCACCTAGGCATTAAGGATGGGCTCGGGCGCGCATCGGGGAAATGTCACACTGCCTGTGATTAGTGCAGCGCAGAGTTCACTTCCTGGCGGGCTTGGGCACATTCGGTTCCGAACACGCCAAAGCCCATCCTTACTAGGCATGACTGCTTCTACAAGCATTTGTGACAGAATGGGTCACTCTGAGGAGCTCAGTGAATTCAAGCATGGTACAGTGATAGGTTGCCACCTGTGCAATAAGTCCATCCGTGAAATCTCCTTGCTACTAAATATTCCACGGTCAACTGTTAGTGGTATGATAACAAAGTGGAAGCAACTAAGAACAACAGCAACTCAGCCACAAAGTGGTAGGCCACGTAAAATGATAGAGCGGGGTCAGCGCATGCTGAAGCGCACAGTTCGCAGAAGTCGCCAACTGTCTGCAGAGTCAACAGCTACAGACCTCCAAACTTTGTGTCCTTCAGATTAGCTCAACAACAGTGCGTAGAGAGCTTCATGGAATGGGTTTCCATGGCTGAGCAGCTGCATCCAAGCTTTACATCACCAAGTGCAATGCAAAGCATCAGATACAGTGGTGTAAGGTAAAGCATGCCGCCACTGGACTCTAGAGCAATGGAGACGTGTTCTCTGGAGTGACGAATCACGCTTCTCTGTCTGGCAATCCGATCGACGTGTCTGGGTTTGGTGTTTGCCAGGAGAACGGTACTTGCCTGACTGCATTGTGCCAAGTGTAAAGTTTGGTGGAGGGGGATTATGGTGTGGGGTTCCTGCTGCTGTCAATCACAGCCAATGAGCCAATGAGAATAGAGGGGGTGGGGACAAGCCACACTTTTGTATCTGAATGGACACGCAGAGCAGCGGAGTGAACAAAATTTGCGCTTTTGATGAGTGAAAATGAATTTAGTTCCCAAATGGTAGAACAAATTTTGGTTGCCATACAAGCCTTCCCTTTAGTCTTGTAAGTTGTACAGGATCCTGTCCTGTACTGAAATCGCTTACTCTGATTTCACTACACACTGTGAGCTTCTCACAATGTGCATTAGAAGCTTCACCAAGTCAAAGGGAGACCGCATTTCCTGGCTCCATGACATCCAGCATCATCTAGTGCTTTCCTCCCCAGCCTTACCATCCTTTGCTCGCCCTTTCATTCATTAGATTTCAGTTCTTTTTAAACATGGAGGCTCAGCATCACATAGGGCCTTACCTTGGGTGGTATGTATTCAAATACACCTTGCCTAGGAAGGCTCAATCCTGCAGATTAATCTCAACCTATTACTGTATTGTGAATTTTGCTTAAAGCATTATTAAACCCAAAAGCAAACATTTATTGTATTGAAGCTTACCAATTCTTAGATGTGATGGCCGCATTAAGCTTCTTTTTAGGCTTTCTTCCCTTTCTTTTCAACTGGTGATCTAGCCAGAACGTCTTTTGTTTTTCAACAGAACAAACTGTCCTGCAGCTGTAGCAGTTAGAGGGTTGAGATAAAACATTTTACACTGACAGGCGTGGTTACAATGGTCAACTTATATATATATATATATATATATAAAGCCTTCATCCCACAAGGATAAGAAAACCGTTGCTGTAACTGCATATAACGTATTAGCCAAGGTTTGGCTTCAGTTTATTAGATGTACAAGCAGATTTAGATACTCTAAAACTCCTCCTCCCAGAATGAGAATGCTGCTGTCCAAAGATGTGTCTGTTGCTCCTTAATCTAGAGTGGAGGCATTCTAATACAGGATGAAAAAAGGGAAAGGCTGGTGCCATCAAAGCCGGCTAAAACATAATTGTATTAATGTAGGTGCACAACAGTTGAAAAAGCCAACGTGTTTCGGCCATGACTAAGGCCTGATGGCCAAAACATATTGGTCTTTTTGACTGTTGTTCACCTGCATTAATAAAATTATGTTTTACTCGACTTTCATGGCACCAGCCTTTCCCTTTTTTTGCATTGACCTATTGGAGGTTTGCAGAGACTTCCCAGGCTGAGTGCCGTATCTTTGGGGCAGACCAGGAATTGCACAGGAGGTAGCAAATTGGATGCAACTGTTCTAATACAGGAGGTGTGTTACTGGCCAGATCACCAGGTGCAAACAGAGGGAAAAAACTTAAAAAAAGAAAACTGATGCAGCCACCACACCTAATGACTGGTAAGCTGCAATATATTACATTTTTGATGTTGAGTTTAATACAGATTTAAGTCCTTCAAAGAGCCGGCTCACTACTTGCATCAGGGCTGAGGGTCTGATGTTTAGGATGTGCAGGATGATCTGGTGACCCCACCAGCCATGATCTGCCCGCATTGCATAGAAAAGCACAGACACCCAGTGATGATGTCACTAGATTTAAAATAAAGTATGTAATTACAATGGAAGGGTTTTATTTAAAAATGTCATTAGCATGTTGGTGAAGCGGGGGGAGGGGGGGCAATCGGGTAAGGCAAAATATAAGCAGATTCAACTGTAGCTTTAGCATGCTGATTATGATTGAATCTTACTTGTTTAACCCTATCCCAGTACCTCCTCCTATCATGTACAGTTTTCCTTGGACCAAAAGGTGGTAATTGGACTGGTGGACCGTTGTCATTTCTGTACCCTGCAACAGCTGGGCCACTGTACATGCAGATGTGTAAGCGCTCAGCTTGATGGGGGCATCTTTGCTGTAGGTGTCAGAGGTCTTCCTTGTCCTGGCACTTCTCATACCTGTCTGACCCAGGGCAGTGATAGTTAAGAAGATTGGAAAAGAGTGACAAACCTAGAACATGCTCCACCAACTGCTCCATATTTCTGCTCTGACAAGTTCCATTCAAAGCCTCCTTCTTCAAACCTTTTCATGTCTTTATGTGAAAGACCCGAGTGTCAGTTATCAACCCCTGTGGCAGGAATTCCTTTTATTCCTGTTAATTGAACAGCTTTGATCCTAATTTATATTGGTATCTACGTAAATAAGAACATTTTCTTTCTTTAAAAAAATAAATAAAACGGAATTGAAGTTAATTGAAATCTCTTGTTTTGTACGTCTTTTGTTATGTTAATGCACAGTCTTGAATCATGACAGTGGAATTAACATCTTTTAATAAAAGAAAAAGAAATCCTTGCTAGACAAAAAAAAAAGGATGAAACGCCAGGGGGCCCAGTCTATCAATATGCTTTTTCTAGAGCCTTATATGGAGTTTCAAATAAAATAAGCCAAGCTTTTGTTGCCCAAACCAGCCAAATTCCACCTTGTATTTTATCCTTAACAGGATGGACTATAAAAGCTACAAGAGTCAGATCCCAAAACACTAATATTTCAGTTACAGTTGCATGTTCTTAGGTGTCAAACCATCAATGGAATTATGTACTGCAGTCAGTTATTGCTATCTCTGCAGCATAGGGGTATGAGATACCACTTGTGGTACATGTTGCGCCTTCACTGCAGTGTTCAGAGGGTGTTTTATGGTCACAGCAGAGTAGCAGAACCTTCTTCACTCTCTGAGTCTTTGGGGTCATCTGAAGGCAATTGTCTATGCTGTGAAGATACGAGATGTGCAGCACCTGAAACTACGGATACTGGAAGCCTGTGCTAGCATTTCTCCTGCGGTGTTGCTATCAGTGTGGGAAGAGTGGGAGAAGAGGGTTGCATTGACAATCCAACACAATGGGCAGCACATTGAACACATTTTATAAGTGGTCAGAAACTTGTAAATAACTCATGAAAGAATAAAGTTATGTTAAAACCAAGCACCCCATTGTTTTTCTTGTGAAATTCCCAATAAGTTTGATGTGTCACATGACCCTCTTCCTATTGAAAAAACAAAATTTGGATTCAAAATGGCCGCCATGGTCACCACCCATCTTGAAAAGTTTCCCCCCTCACATATACTAATGTGCGACAAACAGGAAGTTAATATCACCAACCTTTCCCATTTTATTAAGGTGTATCCATATAAATGGCCCACCCTGTACATAACAATCAAACAACAAGCTGTGATTCTTCCCAGTGTGATTTTTCTTTAGCTGCATCACTTATTAAAGCAATGAAGATGTATTATATAAAAATACAGCTTGCTATTGGCAGATCACCAAAGAATCTATCTCTGATTGGCTAATTGGGTTTTTGCACTTCTGAAGCTGACACCACCATTGACTAATAATTGAATTAATAATGGAATAATCCCAGATATGTATCTGTTTTAGTAAAAGTCAAAAGGCAAAGCTCTCATTCACAAAGTAACTTCAGCTTTGATAAATAGACCCCAAACTGTCTTTTGGGGCTAATGACTTATTGAAAGAACAACCAAGCATTAAACATTATTATCCGATTACTGCGTTCATTGTAAATAGTTTCCCCATGCAATAATAAACCCGTGCATTCTTCATCATACATTAATTATTCTCTAGCGTATCTCATTATAAAATTAACTTTCTTAATCATGTTTCTCATCACAAAAAAATCAAAGCTTTCCTGTAAAATGGACCTATACTCAAAAAGTGAGTATTTATTATGTTTATAAGGAACATCTAGAAATGTAAATTCTACCTTAGCAGTACCCTGAAGAATTAAACTTTTGTCCTGAGTTCCTTCTAAAAAGTAGCAGTGCACTTCCTGTGATTAGGAACTCCTGTGCCTTCAGCCTTATATCTGCAGTGTGAGATCCTCTAAGGCAGAGGTCCCCAACCCCCAGGCCATGGACCAGTACCGGTCAGTGGCCTGCTAGGAACTGGGCCTCACACATTCACATGGGAACAGAGAATAGAGAGCTGTTGGAGTGCTTTACCCCTCCAGTAGCTGACACTCACTGAGTGAGTAACTGTATCTGGAGGCAGGCTATAATCACCCCCCCCCCCCCCCAGTGCATGAAAAAACGTTCTTCCGCAAAACCGGTCCCTGGTGTCAAAAAAGATTGAGGGCTGCTGCTATAAGACACTGCGGTCTCTGACAGGTAGACTCGCCAGATATGGAGGGAGATTTGGTGCCATGCTGCTCACTGTTCTCTTTGCTGGAGAGAAAGCTGTACCTGAGGAACGGCAGTGAAAGGATCTCCCTGCTTATTTTTCATTCATTCTGCGGCTCTATGCATCCACCATCTCCCCTGCTGCTTCTTGATTATTCCCCCATCAGTCATCAGATCATTGGGGAGCAGTTCTGAAATGAGAAAGCATACTATAGGCGATACTGGTGACTAGCTCTTACAGTTCTGTCCAGCTCTATTCAGGCATTGTTTGTTTCCAGACTTATTCCAGCTCTCTCTGTCCTGCTACAGCCAATAATTTCCTTGTTATTCTTCTTACAGTTCAGTCTTGGTTTTCCAACATGCATCAGAATATGCTATGATACTGGGAGTGGCCAGGAGGGTATTTACAACAGAGCTAAGCCTATGGCTCCAGAGCCTGGGTAATGACATCACCCATGAGCTTACTACTCTAAACTGAACCTGGAGCTGGGACCCAATCATCTGACCGGACCAAAGCGGCTTCAGAATAAGGTAAATATAGACGTCTTTACGTTTACAGGGTGGATAAAATATGCTTATTGAGTAATGTGTTGAACATTGTAACATGTTCCAGCAGCTGCAACCTCTCCCCCACCATGTAACAGCAGAGGGGGATCGTTGCGGCTGATGACTTGTAGTCAGTGGCGGCTGGAGCTCGAAATTCCCTGGCCAATCGGGTCCCAGGACCCACTTCTTGGCCGGGAGGAGAAGCAGGAAGACATTAGTGACATTAGAAGGCATTAGCGAATATTAATTAGCTAATGTCACACAAGTGGGTGTGCTTGGGGCGTAGTGCTCTGCGCCCCGAGCCCACCCTTTTTGAAACATGGATTAGGGGGCGGCGCCCCTAATGAGCGGGCCTTCACTGCTTGTAGTTCTTAATGAACTGCAAGGACGTTGGTGAGTGCTGGTTGTTGTGGTTCACCTGATCACACTACCCTCAATTACACTTTTCCCTCACATCTTTACACAGGACCTCTGTATACAACACCGTATATACACTTCTCCTTCTTCACTCCAACACTGACACTTGCTGCACGTTTCTCTCCTTGTTCCTCTCTCCTGCACAGTCACTTAGTTCTGGCCTAGCTAGCACATGGTGAGGCCTGCTGTAACGGTAGCAGGGCCCAGGGCCGTCTTTAATATTGATTGGACCTTGGGCAAACATTTTCTTGGGCCCCCTCCCTTCCATGCAATTTCGCTCTCCATCTGCTCTGAGACATAAAATAAATAGCAGCTAGACTCAAAATCAGTTTACTGAATCAGATCAGGCAGTGATTGCGATTGGTTTCCAGAAGTTACAATGTATCATTACCACTCACTGACTGGCTGCTAGAGGTTACAGCACACATTATGGCTCACTGATTATTTGCTAAAGTCTACAGCACATGACTTCTGCTTGTTGATTGGTTGCTAGAGATTACTGTACAAGTGTACATCAATACTGCTCACTGATTAGCTGCTAGAGGTTACTGGACATCCTTACCACTCACTAATTGGTTGCTAGAGGATGCTGCACATTATTACTGCTCACTGATTGGTTTCTAGAGGCCACTGCATATCCTTACCGCTCAATGATTGGTTGCAAGAGGTTAATGCACATCATTATTGCTCACTGATTGGTTGCTAAAGGTTAAAGCACATCATCTCCTCTCTGCCTGCACACCATGGACTGGGGAGGTGAGAGGACCCATCAATAGACAGAAAACTCCTAGGAAACCTAGGACTCCTGGGATCAGTGGCAATGCTAGGGAGGGGATGGGGTGTGATCAGTGGCAATGCTGGGGGTTGGTGGGATCAGTGGTGGGGGGGGGGGGGGTGCTAGGGTCCTC
>BLSH010001156.1:719836-738408 GCA_018402905.1 Glandirana rugosa | reverse complement strand
CGATTTTTAGTGTCTAGCGCTCGTTTGCGAGTCTAATCCATATCGTCCCCCGCACTGGCCTACAGGCCCACTCGCCCGCGCACGTACCGCCGAGAGCGAGACTCGAGGTCTCATAGGACAATCTCGCCGTCGGACTTAGACCTGGCTCGGATCGCTGCCTCCTGTCTCCTTGCCGAGGGTGTGCGCCGAGCGTAGACAAGGGCGCTACCGCCGAACTTCCTCACCTCCTGCCCCCTACAGTAGGTCCGCCCAGGCGACCCGAGACCTCGTCTTCATATGTGTCGCTAGGCTCGGTCCAGATTCAGGCTGCCGCTCTAACAGGATACTCTGGAGCTCAGAGCGAGAGCCGCCATGCACGCGCCCGCTCACCCGGACATCCGGTCACGCCCCCTGCTATACCTAATCTGAGCGTTTGCTCGCGATCTGTGATTTTTAGCGCTACTGCGATATTGCAGCGGACATGTCAGACCATTTTGACACTTTTTTGGGACCACTGACATTTATACAGCGATCATTGCTATAAAAATGCACTGATTACTGTGTAAATGCCATTCAGGGAAGGGGTTAACCTGCAGGGGGCGCTCTAAGGGTTAATTGTGTTCCCTGGGCGTGTTCTAACTGTATGTGGGCTGGCCTGGCTGGGGAAAGGGGATGATCACGGCTTCCACATAGAGGAAGCCTGTGATCATCTGCCCTTCCCCCTCTAACAGAGCGGAGATCATGTTTTCTTACACGGACCTCCGTTCTCTCACTGCAGGGGGGGGGGGCCATTGCGGGTAGCCGGCGGCGACTGAGTCCGCCCTACCCACTCCCTGGCCCCCCCCCGGACACAGTGAGCACGCGAGCGCGCCCTCACAGCACTAGTTATCGCAGCCGCCGTCATATGACACAGGCACACTTATAGATATGTTGTGGCGGTGTCCCAAATTATTTAGGTATTGGGAGAGTATATTTGATACCCTAAAACACATAATGCACTACACAGGTACAGCCTAATCCAAAAATAGCGTTGTTAGGAATTATGACGGGAGACACTCTGCCAACAAAAATGCATGTGATGTGGATAAGATCACTGTACATGGCCCGTAAATTAATATTACAAAAATGGATATCAAACTCCCCACCAACAATAATACAATGGTCCGAAGCATTTAATCTTAACCTTAAACGGGAGAAATTGGCATATCGACATAGGAGAAGCCCCAAAAAGTAAAAAAAATTGGTCTTGGTGGTTAGCATCTAATCCAGTTAATTAGCTGAGTAATTAGGTGAATAAGTTGAAGAAATAAAGATTAGCCATGAATGAGATAGACTCTCGTAGGGGAAAAATTAGAGATGTGTGTATATACACATTTTTAATGGTAATTTAAATAGATACAATGAAGTGATAGAAGTCGTATCACCATTAGAACCAAGTAGGGAAAAGGGTAAATATTATGTTTCATGTGACAAGGGGTTATAAGTAATAGTTAAAGGAATAATCTGGAAGATGTGCAAAGAAAGATATACAATTATTTATACATATGGGTAGGAAAATATGGTGTGTTTTTTTTTTCCTCCTTTCCCTCGTCTTTCCTTCTTATGTATATTTTATGGGGTTAATAGTGGGGAATGTATTTTGTATTTTTGTATGTTATGATTTTTGTTGTTTGTGTTGGAATTTGGAAAAAAAAAAAATTTGATTAAGAAAAAAATAAGCGTATATTTATTACTTTCCGCAAAAGTTATAGCGTTTAAAAACTAGAGTACATTTTCTGGAATTTATGTAGCTTTTATTTTATGACTGCCTATCTTATGTCCTGAGGTGCTATAATGGAAGGGCAGTACAAAACCTCCCCAAATGACCCCATTTTGGAAAGTAGACACCCCAACGAATTTGCTGAGAGGCATGTTGAGCCCATTGAATATTTTATTTTTTTGTCACAAGTGATTGAAAAATGACAAAAAAAAATTGCACAAAGTTGTCACAGAAATGATATATTGCTCACACATGCCATGGGTATGTGTGGAATTACACCCCAAAATACATTCTGCTGCTTCTCACATGTATGGCGCAATTTCTGTTTATATACGACACGTGACCGACGCTTGCCTTCACCTTTGTGCAAGTGCACGGGGGACAGGGGAGCATTTTTTTTATTTATTCATTTTGCTTTTTATTTTATTTTTACACTGTCCCTTTCATTTTATTTATTTATTTTTTTCATTTTTATTGTTATCACAGGGAATGTAAATATCTCCTATGATAAAAATAGGTAGTGTCGCATATATTTTTTTTCAAATTTAGTGTCTATTAGACTCTAGATCTCTCCGCAGCCCTTAAAGCATCTGACAACACCAAGATCAGTGTGATAAGATGCTTTCCCAATTTCCCAATAGAGCTGTTTATATCCGGCAAAACTGAAGTCATGAAATGCTCGTAGCCTCCGGTTTCTTAGGTCATAGAGATGATTGGAGCCATTCTGGTCTTCGATCAGCTCTATGGTCAGCTGGCAGAACCACCAGTCCTTGTTGGGCATATGTTGTAATGTTCTTTTTTTCATGCAGCCTGTGGGTTAAATGAAAAAAAAGAATTGATTGGTGCAGAGGCATAACTAGAACCTACAGGGCTCCGGTGCAAGAAATTACGAGTAGCCCCTCTGATCCCTGGCCCCCTTTCCTCTTACCACTGATCCTGGGTTCCTTTACTCCTGCCGCGGGTCCCTTTATTACGATCCCACAGTGGCACCCTTTAACAATTTTTGCAGCGGGCCTCCTTTCGTCCATCTTCAGACACCCCCATGGTGGTGAAATGCCAGGGCCCAGTCGCAATTGCAACCTTTGCAATCCTGATAGTTCCCTCACTGGTGTCAGGAGTTTTTAATTTTAATTTTAATTTTTTTTTACCATTTCATTCTATTTCTTTTACAATTTTATTTTTATTATTTTTTATAATTTTTTTTAGAAGCCCTGTTGGGGGGCTTTGATGAGATATCAGGGGTCTAAACAAACCTCAGCCCTCAATCTACATCTGTGTAGCCTCAGCTGCACAGAATGAATGGACGGGAATAGTTGTGTACGGAGCCTCCCATTCATTCAGAAACTGAAGTTTAGTAAAAACAGTTTACTATGCTTCAGTTATGAATGAACTAATTGGTACCAATCACTGACTCTGTCCATTCAGAAAAGAAAGGAGCTGGTAAATAACAAATTTACTGACCCGTTACCATCTCTCCATCATGACACATGACATACAACAGCTGGCGGGAGAGAGAAGTGGGGAAAACAGCAGCTCTATGGGGGGGGGGGGGAGGGGGAGGGGCAGGGAAGCACACAGGGATCCTGGGAACAGCAGAAGACAAGTAAACTGGATAGGAGGGGCAGCCGGGGCATCATATAGAGGAACCAATCTCCTCCATTAGGCAGAAAATAGAGGAGATTGGTTCCTCTAAATGCCGCCCCCGCCATCCCTCCTATCCAGGTGTACAAGGGAGGCATACGGGCCCCCTAGAGCATGGGGCCAGTTGCAATGGCAACCCCTGCAACCCCTGTAGTTACGCCCCTGAATTGGTGGGTATGCCCACCATTAGAAAACCACCAGTCATCCACCCACTTCTAATGATGGGCAAAGTGTCGTTTTAAAAATATATACCGGAGCATAGGGACAATCCGCCCCAATTTCCACCCACTGCCCCTATGCTCCAGTATATATGCTCTTTTGTTAACTGTGGTGGTGAAATCACCTCCAACAGCGCTGGAGTCGCTGCTTTACGTATGGTGGGAGCAAACAATGTTGCTAATCTGACCCTGCCGGGAATTGACGCTGACCCTAACTTAGTCTAAAACGTAACTGAGGTCACCGCCGGGCGATCAGGGGGTTAAAACCTATGTAAGCTATATATATACAGTATATATATATATATAGTAAACGAAAGTCCAGCCAGGATTGCTGCACACTATATTTATTTAAATGGAAAAATATACAAATACAAAGTTCCTATGTATCTACTGCAGTTTCAGACTAAAAGAATCAGTTCACGCCCTTTCTCAGGTATGAACAATTGCATAATGATTCTCACATCTCATAGTTGTTTAACCACTTGCCGCCCGCCCATCGTCAAATGACGGCGGAACGGTGCGGCTCTCGTTCTATTTGTACTTTCCTGGCTTGTTAGGGTCTCAAGAAATGATATAGGCCGTCAGTACATCAGGTGTGATCAATTTTCAATGATTGGCACCATAGCTTGTAGACTCTAAAGCCTTGTACACACGGGACGACGATCGCACGTACGACCGTGTTGAATCGTATGTTGGCTGTTGTATGCAGCATACTGACTGCACTACACGATCGAACGTCCGGGGAAAGAACATTCAGGTGCATGTAATTAGCATCCAGCCATTCCTGACTTCGGAGCATGCGTGTTTAGCACAATACAACTTGTTGTACCAACTGCTCTGTACACACGATACAACGGTCGTATGAGAGCTTGTTGGTACGACCAAGTTTTCTAGTCTGCTCATACAACTCCCTTGTACGACCGTCGTATGTTCGACTGTTCAAATCGCGCATACGAACGATCGATATCGCATACAATGGTCGTGAGTACGACCTGTTGAATGCGATCGTCGTCCCGTGTGTACGGGGCATTACTTACACAAGGACCAAATAATATACACCAATTTGGGTTATTTTTACCAAAGATATGTAGCAGTATACATTTTGGCCAACATTTATGAAGAAAAATTACTTATTTGCAAAATTCTATGACAAAAACAAAGAAAAAGGCACTTTTTCACAAATTTTCAATTTTTTTTATTCATAGCACAACAAATAAAAAACCCACTAGTGATTAAATACCACCAAAAGAAAGCTCTATTTGTGTGAAAAAAGGATGCAAATTTCATATGGGTACCGTGTTGCATGACTGAGCAATTGTCATTCAAAGTGTGATAGCACTGAAAGCTGAAAAATGGCCTGGGCGTGAAGGGGGTTTTCATGCCCAGTATTGAGGTGGTTAAATAGTGATCTCACATCAGGTATCCATCTAGCAATCAGTGTAATAAATGTTCTGTTCAAAACTTCTATTTTCTTTTTACAATTAGCTAATTAGAGCAATAACCAAACAAGTAGAGCCCCCTTCTCTTTTCACAGAGGAGATCCAACATTGAATGCCTAACAATGAAAGACATAAAATACAATCAATCATTTTAGTAAAACATCTGTATCCAAAATATGTTACATAACTATATTGACCAATCATATCCAGATAATTCACAAAAATAGATGTAAATCAAAGTCTCTGTTTAAACCTCTGCTCCGCAAAGTGCCCAGGCTGTTTATCCAATAGACTTCACATTTTTTTAATCTTAATTCTCTGTTACCTCCCCGTCTGTCGTGCAAAATTGCCTCAATCACCATATAGCGTGAGTGTGCCACTTTGTGATTCATTTCCAAAAAATGCCTGGGCAATGGAAGTTGGATCAATTTATCACGTGTAGAATATTAGTGTCTGTCTCTTCTATCTTTTACTTTCTGTGTGGTCTCCCCCACATAGAGGAGACCACACAGACATTTTATAATATAGATAGCATATGCTGATTGGCACGTATGATAACCTTTAATTTCAATATTCTTTCCATTATGTGGATGACAAAAGGATTTACCTTTTATCATTGCACTACACTGAATATATGCCAAGCAGGGATATGACCCGTTATTGGGAGGACCAAAGAACGTTCTGGATATATATATACGGCGGGTAATCTGATGAAAAGAAAACCTACCCAACTAAGTAGCACCACCCATGACACTTATATGGTGATCACAGGTGACAGGGGGGAATCAAGGGGTTAAAACCTTTATTAGGGGGGTAAGGGGGGGCATCTGTACCTACCTGGGCCTACTACTACCTACCCTAGCACTGATTAGCGTCACAAGTGACACAAGTACTGTGATCAGTGAAAGATCTGATCGCTGCACTCATTAACAGGGGGTGACAGGAGTGAAGGGTGGGCGATCAGGGGGTGGAAAGTGCCTACGTGTACTGTGTCAGTGTAGTATTGGTGCAATGTTTTGTCGTTGTCTCTCCTCTCTCTGGAATGGAAAAGGACTCCAGGAGGAGAGATGACATCACTTCCTCTGCCTCTGTTTACATTACAGAGGCAGAGGAGGCATTTCATTCGCCAGGACCGATCAGCAGGTACAGACCGAAAATTATTGGTCTGTGCCTGTAGATTTAACAATCCTGTAGCGTACCCAACCGCCGCGGCGCGCGCCCCCTAACCGAGCACCGTTTATAGATGCCGATTCGCGTTATGCTCCCACATTGCAGTAGTAAAAGTAACGCAACATGGTCGGGAAGGGGTTAATGCATAGAAGCATTAATGTGAAAAACTGTGAGGGGTTACAACCGCTTTAACCACTTCCCACCACGGCTGGGAGGTGGTTCAGTTATCCTGACTGGACGTCATATGACGTCCGGCCCGAAAACCGCTATCGCGCGCCCGCGGGGGTGCGTATCAAGACGAGTGGTGGTGCGGTGTGTCAGTTTGACACACCACATAACCGATCTTGGTAAAGAGCTTCCATCGGAAGCTCCTTACCACGTGATCAGCTGTGACCAATCACAGCTGGTCACAGTGTAAACAGGAAGAGCCGTGTATCAGGTTTTCCTCTACTTGCACAGATGCGAGTAGAGGAGAACCGATTGGCAGCTCTTCTGACAGGAGGGGGCCTGTGCTGATTGTTTATCAGTGCAAGCCCCCCAGGGTTGCCACCCAGGACCTGCAGGGAGCCCACCCAGGGGCCACCAGGGAGACCATCAGGAGGCCACCCAGGGACCACCAGGGAGACAATCAGGAGGCCACCCAGGGACCACCAGGGAGCCCACCCTAGACCACCAGGTAAGGGGCATACAGTGCACTATAGAAATGACACTGTGCCCATATGTGATGGGTGCCAGTGCCGTGTATCAGAGCCAACCAGTGCCACCTATCAGTGCCCACCAGTGCCACCTATCAGTGCCCAGTGCCACCTATGAGTGACCATCAGTGCCGCCTATGAGTGCCCATTAGTGCCGCATATCAGTGCCACCTATCAGTGCCCATAAGTGCTGCTTATCAGTGCCACCTATCAGTGCCCTTAGGTGCTGCATATAAGTGCCTCATCATCAGTGCCCATCAGTACCACCTTATCAGTGCCAATCAGTACTGCCTCATCAGTGCCCGTAAATGCAGCCTTATCAGTGCCCCTCAGTGAAGGAGAAAACGTACTTGTTTACGTTTTGTGACAGAAACAAAGAAAAACTTTTTTTTCAAAATTTTCAGACTTTTTTTATTTGTAGCGCAAAAAATAAAAACTGTAGAGGTGATCAAATACCACCAAAAGAAAGCTCTATTTGTGGGGGGAAAAAATGATAAAAATTTCATTTGGGTACAGTGTAGCATGACAGTGCAATTGTCATTCAAAATGCAACAGCGCTGAAAGCTGAAAATTGGTCTGGGTGGGAAGGCGGGAAATACAATGTAACATTATTGTTACTTTTTACTTACTCATGTCATGTTTCTTTCATGTGCAGAACATAGAGGTGAGTTTTACCTGCATATAATATAGGAAAAAATGATTAAGTAAATTCATTTAAAAAATGTAATAACATTTGTTCCTATTTAGGCAATTATTAGTTAACCCTAATCAGGGGCGGTGGAGGAGCGGTGGATACACTGCTCACCGCACCACCCCAAAGATGCTGCTTGCAGGCTTTCACATTGGGCTGGATTGGGGGGGATTTTTGAGGCGCTTTACTGGCATTATTTTTAGCTAATAAACACCTATAAAGCACCTCATTGTGAAAGTGGCCTAAGATAAAAAAAACCTTCTGCTTTTACAACCACTTTAATTGAACAAGATGAAGTTAGAAGGTGATTGGTTACTGAATTACATTGTATGTGCCCTGTAATTTTAGGAAGGATAAAAAAGCACACATATTATTGTCCCTACTAAGGGTGCAAACAACAAATTGTTTACACATACAGTATCTCACAAAAGTGAGTACACCCCTCACATTTTTGTAAATATTTTATTCTATCTTTTCATGTGACAACACTGAAGAAATGACACTTTGCTACAATGTAAAGTAGTGAGTGTACAGCTTGTATAACAGTGTAAATTTGCTGTCCCCTCAAAATAACTAAACACACAGCCATTAATGTCTAAACCTCTGGCAACAAAAGTGAGTACACCCCTAAGTGAAAATGTCCAAATTGGGCACAATTAGCCATTTTCCCTCCCTGGTGTCATGTGACTTGTTAGTGTTACAAGGTCTCAGGTGTGAATGGGGAGCAGATGTGTTAAATTTGGTGTTATCGCTCTCACTCTCTCATACTGGTCACTGGAAGTTCAACATGGCACCTCATGGCAAAGAACTCTCTGAGGATCTGAAAAAAAGAATTGTTGCTCTACATAAAGATGGCCTAGGCTATAAGAAGATTGTCAAGACCCTGGAACTGAGCTGCAGCACGGAGCCAAGACCATACAGTGGTTTAACAGGACAGGTTCCACTCAGAACAGGCCTCGCCATAGTCGACCAAAGAAGTTGAGTGCACGTGCTAAGCATCATATCCAGAGGTTGTCTTTGGAAAATAGATGTATGTGTGCTGCCAGCATTGCTGCAGAGGTTGAAGGGGTGGGGGGGTGGGGGGGGGTCAGCCTGTCAGTGCTCAGACCATATGCCGCACACTGCATCAAATTGGTTTGCATGACTGTGGTCCCAGAAAGATGATGCACAAGAAAGTAGACCTGTGCACAGCTAAAAAAAATTTGTTTGTTTTCGGGAATTCTAAAAATTCGGACATTCGAAAATTCAGAAATTGGAAATTCACGAATTCTAAAATTTGGAATTAGAAAAATGCCGAAATTCGAAAAGTTTAAAGTCGGAAATTCGAAAATAAGAAAGAACATTTGAAATAATAGCTAACTAATAAATAACTATTAAATTATAGGTATTGGAATTTCCTTTCAAATTTGGCTGTTAGTGAACTTAAATCTGAAATTTATCACTAACAGTCAAATTTTCAAGAAAATTCCAATACCTACAATAGTTAGTAAAATTAGTTATTATTATTATTAGTTATTATTTCCAATTTTCTAATTTTTGAATTTTGAATTTACGGAGTCCCGAATTTCCAAATGTTTGAATTTCGGATTTTCAACTCTTCCGATTACTGAATTTCCGAATTACCGCATTTCGGATTTTCAGATATTCGGATTACCGAATTTTAGAATTTAAAAAAAAATAAATAAAAAATTCGGAAAAATGTGGAAATTCAGATTCGTCCGATCTCCCAAATTTCGAAAAATTTGTTAAAAAACGAATTCAGAACAAAACGAATTGCACATGCCTACAAGAAAGCCTGCAGACAGTTTGCTGAAGACAAGCAGACTAAAGACATGGATTACTGAAACCATGAACTGTGGTCTGATGAGACCAAGATAAGCCTATTTGGTTCAGATGGTGTCAAGCGTGTGTGGCGGCAACCAGGTGAGGAGTACAAAGACAAGTGTGTCTTGGCTACAGTAAAGCATGGTGGTGAGAGTGTCATGGTCTGGGGCTACATGAGTGTTGCTGGCACTGGGGAGCTACAGTTCATAGAGGGAACCATGAATGCCAACATGTACTGTGACATACTGAAACAGAACATGATCTCCCTTTGGAGACTGGGCCACAGGGCAGTATTCCAACATGATAATGACCATAAACACACCTCCAAGACGATCACTGCCTTGCTAAAGAAGCTGAGGGTAAAGGTGATGGAAGGGCCAAGTATGTCTCCAGACCTAAACCCTATTGAGCATCTGTGAGGCATCCTCAAACAGAAGGTGGAAGAGCGCAAGGTCTTTAACATCCACCAGCTCCGTGATGTCATGGAAGAGTGGAAGAGGACTCCAGTGGCAACATGTAAAGCTCTGGTGAACTCCATACCCAAGAGGGTAAAGGCAGTGCTGGAAAATAATGGTGGCCACACAAAATATTGACACTTTGGGCCCACTTTGGACATTTTCACTTAGGGGTGCACTCACTTTTGTTGCCAGCGGTTTAGAGATTAATGGCTGTGAGTTGAGTTATTTTGAGGGGACAGCAAATTTACACTGTAAGGCCCCTTTCACACGGACGGATAGAATTTAGCTGCGGATACATGAAGTTATATACTGCAGCTATACTCTGACAATGCTTTCCTATGGCCCCATTCACACTCTGCATTTAGCAACAGTTTCATTACAGACGATTATGTGCGATTAGAAAAAATGGATATGAATGCGTCCAGGAATGATTTAGCGCAGCTATCTGCACATAACTGCAGGTAAAAGCAGTTCACAGTGTCACCTGCAGATAGCAGCGGCAACAAGCAAAGAAAATCAACATGAAGCACATCAGAAATGTCAAGAATGTTCCACTGCTGAATGTTCTAAACGCAGCTGCATGTAAACGCACGTAAACGCTGCTAAACGCAATGTACAACTGCAAGTAATCGTTGTGCCTGGAGTCTTGGAATTTCAAAATAACAAAATATGCTTTTAACAGCGGCAGAACAGCCGCCCGTGCGAAAGGGGCCTTATACAAGCTGTACTCTCACTCACTACTTTACATTGTAGCAAAGTGTCATTTCTTCATTGTTGTCACATGAAAAGATAGAATAAAATATTTACAAAAATGTCAGGGTGTACTCACTTTTGTGAGATACTGTATGGGATATTGATGTGAATGTAGTAGGAAAATTAATTTGGAATTTTTTGGTGGTGGGTCATTGTAATGAAAGGAAACATACAGCTATTTTTTTTTTTTTTTTTACTATTTTGCCCAATTTTCCTTTGATAATAGGAAAAAATAAAATAGGGATAGATATTACCATTAACAAGCTAATGAAGACCCAATTTATCCTGAAAAAACAATGTATAATTCACCTGGATACACTTAGTAGTTGTATACAGTTTTACTAACATATGTCAAAGTTGCAAAACTGAATTTAGGCATTCATGATTTTTTTCTGGTGCTTTCAAGCATTATGGCGTTAACTGCATTGAACCAACCTGGGCTAGAGCTGAAGGGCACTTTAGAATTTTAAGAAATATGTCTGAAGATCATCAAATACTTTGTAAATGCTTGCTAAAGCTCAGACTGCTTAGCCTGGCATTTCCAAGCAAAGATCAAACAATGCAGACGCGTTTAGGACTTGACAGCCAAGTGAAAGGACCCCATGGTTCTGACACTGTATGGTCCCAGCAGAAAGTCCTGATATAATAATTGGTCCTGTATTCGCTGCATATCATTTCTCTTTGTATGTTATTGACCTTTTCACCATGTCATTAGATAAGTCCATACATGTTTTTCCCCTTTTCTATAGGAATTTATAATTGTGTCTAAATGACAAGCTTCAGTGTCGCCAAGTCAGGGATGGGTCACGTTTCGCTGAGACACATAATATATTTGAGGCACATTAAGCTGCAGGCACAGCACTTAATAAATAGGTCAGAAATGAAATGTCAATATAAAAGCCGTTTTATTACAGCATTTACATCTCATTACCACCGACATCCATTAAAATTAGCTGCGTGATCCTTCAGGACGTGGATTTCAAGGCATATGCTTTCAGTAATAGTTTGTGAAGTTTAGATCAGTCAACAAACCACTGGAGCTGTGCAGAAAACCCTGCAGCCATGCTAAAGTCAGATCTCATCTGAAATCGAAATGAAAGCTTCCTCAAAGAAACAAGCTATTATATTCACCTCTCTGGTTGGCCGTGTCTCCTACCACCCCTCTGCTTCAGATCTGCTGCCTACATCATTGTGTTCAGCATTCAACACTTTTAGGAGTGTTGTCGGAGGTCAGAAGGAGCCACATCTTGTGTAAAGGAGTGCATCTTGTGTAAAGGGATGCTAAACGATATCCTTATTCTCCAAGTATAATCCATAGACATCCACTACTAAGCACACCGGTGTGACTTATTATGTGATTTGGCAGTTCCAAATTGCATGACACCCTGTTGCCGGCAAAGGAACCAGCTTCTGACGCAGCGATTATGAAAGAGGTTCCTGCACTATTTTTTAAAGATTTCATTGCGACTTGCATAGACTATTGTTGTATGAAGTCACAAGCCACAATAAAATCAGCAGTGCAAATCACACTGATGTGTCGCTTTGAAATTGCGCTGAAGTAGCGCAATTACAAAGCGGTACCGGTGTGAGCGGGGGCTTAATGACCCTGTAATCTATTTTTCATTACTGTGTTTTTCTGCCTCCTTGAAATGTTCTTTGTAAGCTTGCAAACTTCTCCTTTTTCCCTCACTTGTGTTTCTTTAGAAAGAGCAGTGTACGTTAGTTGTGGTCATGCGCACAGGCCTCCGCACACTACAAATACCATAGTCCATTTCAGGAGTGAGCAAGAGAGGGGTGGCTACGTTCCAACAAACAGTGGGATCATGGAGAATGAAGTAGCCACCTTCTAACCAAGTCAGACCAAAGCTGCAAAAAAACCCCAAAAAGAACAGGTACAGCGTTGCATGCCCGCAAAATTATTAAAGCGGAGTTCCACCCAGAAATTTTTTTTTACATCATTCAAGTCCTTTGCCTATATAGACTTACCTTTGAAGGAAATTTTTTTTTTATACTCATCCTAAGCCGCTGGTTGCTAGGTGGTCTCTGTAATCTGCCCCTTTTAGGTCCTAGGCTCTTTTCCTCACTTCCTGCTTCCCCTGGCCTCCTGGGAGATGTGACTCATCATTTTCCAGGAGTCAGTGGGCTTCCCTGTACTGTAAAATCATGTTATTTCCAGACAAGAAATGACGCAATTTAAGGCGGACCGAGATCGAGGAGTGCATTATGGTTAACCACCATGCACTTCTTTCAGGAAGAGATGCCAGGAGACCAAGGATGGGCGTCACATGCCCTCACCTAAAATGGAAAAGTCCAGCAGTGAGAGAAACTAAATTGTGAGTAAAAAATACAGTGTACATGTAATTACTAGGCGGTTTGAAAGTAAGGAAACAAAAGGTTACATCTATTTTGCTTTAACCCCTTCCTTACCGGCGTATAGTAATAATACACCGAAAAGGTGCACTCCCCATCCTGGGTGGACATCATATGACGTCCTCCCGTTTTCGCTGCTCTGCGGGCCCCAAGGGCGATTGGGGATCAGGCGTGCCCCTCAGGACTCCAGCCTTCCACGATCGGGGTAAAGAGCCAATAAAATTGGCTCTTTACCATGAGACCAGCTGTGTCCTATCACAGCCGGCCACTTCCGACCATAACAAACGGCGGCGTGCAGCGCGGGGATCGGGGTTCGGGCTTGTCCCTCGGACAAAGCCCAACCCCGATCAGGGTAAAGAGCCAATGATATTGGCTCTTTACCACATGACCGGCTGTGTCCAATCACAGCCGGTCGCGGAATGACAACAATCCGCAGTAACGAGCTGTGTGAGGAGGAGATAGCGGTAGCAGCTCGTTACCGCTCACTGTGTGCACCAATCACACTGATTGCCCCCCCAGTAGTAAAGAGTACCTGTCACCACCCCCTCAAGTACCTTTCACAGCCCATCAGAGTACCTGTACCTGCCCATCAGAGTACCTGTCACCTGCTCATCAAAGTACCCGAGTACCTGTCACCTGCCCATCAAAGTACCCGAGTACCTGTCACCTGTCCATCAGAGTACCTGAGTACCTGTCACCCGCCCATCAAAGTACCTGACTACCTGTCACCCGCCCATCAGAGTACCTGTCACCAGCCCATCAGAGTACCCGAGTACCTGTCACCTGCCCATCAAAGTACCCGAGCACCTGTCACTTGCTCATCAAAGTACCCGAGTACCTGTCATCAACCCATCTGAGTACCCAAGTACCTGTCACCAACCCATCTGAGTACCCGAGTACATGTCACCAGCCCATCACAGTACCCGAGTACCTGTCACCCGTCCATCAGAGTACCCAAGTATCTGTCACCTGCCCATCAAAGTACCTGAGTACCTGTCAGCAAATCATCTGAGTACCCGAGTACCTGTCACCTGTCCATCAGAGTACCCGAGTACCTGTCACCCGCCCATCAAAGTACCCAAGTACCTGTTATCAACCTATATGTGATATATATTGATTATATGATATTGGCTCTTTACCACATGACCGTCTGTGTCCAATCACAGCCGGTCACGGAATGACAACAATCCGCGGTAACGAGCTGTTACCGGGTTCTCCTCTTCACACACCGATTGTGTGTGAGGAGGAGATAGCGGTAACAGCTCGTTACCGCTCACTGTGTGCACCAATCACACTGATTGCCCCCCCAGTAGTAAAGAGTACCTGTCACCATCCCCTTAAAGTACCTTTCACAGCCCATCAGAGTACCTGTACCTGCCCATCAGAGTACCTGTCACCTGCCCATCAAAGTACCCGAGTACCTGTCACCTGCCCATCAAAGTACCCGAGTACCTGTCACCTGTCCATCAGAGTACCTGAGTACCTGTCACCCGCCCATCAAAGTACCCGAGTACCTGTCACCCGCCCATCAGAGTACCTGTCACCAGCCCATCAGAGTACCCGAGTACTTGTCACCAGCCCATCAGAGTACCCGAGTACCTGTCATCAACCCATCTGAGTACCCAAGTACCTGTCACCAACCCATCTGAGTACCCGAGTACCTGTCACCAGCCCATCACAGTACCCTACCCGAGTACCTGTCATCAACCCACCTGAGTACCCGAGTACCTGTCACCAGTCCATGAGAGTACCTGAGTACTTGTCACCAGCCCATCAGAGTACTCAAGTACCTGTCACCAGCCCATTAGAGTGCATGAGTACCTGTCACCAGCCCATCACAGTACCCGAGTACCTGTTACCAGCCCATGAGAGTACCCAAGTACTTGTCACCAGCCCATCTGAGTACCCGAGTACCTGTCCCCAACCCATCAGAGTACCCGAGCACTTGTCACCAACCCATCAGAGTACCCGAGCACCTGTCACCATCTCATTAGAGTACCCGAGTACCTGTTACCAACCCATCAGAGTACCCGAATACCCACCCTTCTGAGTACAGGAATACCTGTCACCAGCCCATCAGACTGCCTGAGTACCTGTCACCATCCCATCCGAGTACCCGTCACCAGCCCATCAGAGTATCCGAGTACCTGTCACCAGTCCATCAGAGTACCCGAGTACCTGTCACCAGTCCATCTGAGTACCTGTCACTAGCCCATCTGTGTATCCTAGTACCTTTCACTAGCCCATCTGAGTACCCTAGTACCTGTCACTAGCCCATCTGAGTATCCAAGTACCTGTCACTAGCCCATCTGAGTACCCAAGTACCTGTCACCAGCCCATCTGAATACCGAACACCTGTCACCAGACCATCAGAGTACCCAAGTACCTGTCACCAACTCATCAGATTACCCTTGCACCTGTCACCAACCCATCATAGTACCCGAGTACCTGTCACCAGCCCATCAGAGTACCCAAGTATCTGTCATCAACCCATCAGAGTACCCGAGTACCTGTCACCAACCCATCGGAGTACCCGAGTACTTGTCACCAACCCTTCTGAGTACACAAGTACCTGTCACCAGCCCATCAGAGTACCTGAGTACCTGTCACCAGCCCATCAGAGTATCCAAGTACCTGTCACCAACCCATCAGAGTACATGAGCACATGTCACCAACCCATCAGAGTACCTGTCACTTAACCCTTCGGAGTACCCGAGTACCTGTCACCAGCTCATTAGAGTACCCGAGTACCGGTCACCAGTCCATCTGAGTACCTGTCACTAGCCCATCTGAGTACCCTAGTACCTATCACTAGCCCATCTGAGTAGCAGAGTACCTGTCACTAGCTCATCTGAGTACCCTAGTACCTGTCACTAGCCCATCTGAGTACCCGAGTGCTTGTCACTAGCCCATTTGAGTACCCGAGTACCTGTCACCAGCCCATCAGAGTACCTGAGTACTTTTTACCAGCCCATCAGAGTACCCGAGTACCTTTTGCTAATCCATAAGAGTACCCGAGTACCTATCTGCAGCCCATAAGAGTACCCGAGTACCTATCTGCAGCCCATGCCTCATAAAATATACATTGGGGTGTTTGCTTTTCAAAATGGGGTACTTTTGTGGGTAATTCCACTGTCCTGGTGCTCCAGGACCTTCAAAAGTGTGATAGGTAGGAATGAAATTAAATGTGTAATTTATGCTCTTAGAACGCCTGAAGGTACTACTTCAATGCTGGACCTCTTTATGTGGCTGGGCTGTGTAAAAGTCGCACACATGTGGTATCGTCATACTCGGGACGAGTAGCAGAATATATTTTGGGGGGTCATTTTTGCTATGTACATGTTGTGTGTTAGAAATATCATATAAATTGACATCTTTGTGTAAAAAACATAAGTTTTCATTTTCTTTCCATGTTTTCCGAAGACTTGTGGAAAAAAATGAACCGTACAAAAGACTCATAATGCCTCATAGAATATACATTGGGGTGTTTGCTTTCCAAAATGGAGTCATTTTGTGGGTAATTCCACTGTCCTGGTGCTCCAAAAAAAAGTGTAATAGGTCATTAGGATATTTTATGTGTAATTTATGCTCCTAGAACACCTGATGGTGCTCCCTTCATGTTGGACCTCTCTATGTGGCCAGGCTGTGTAAAAGTCTCACATATGTGGTATTGCCATACTCGAGACAAACAGCAGAATGTATTTTTGGGGTGTAATTTTTGCTATGTAAATGCTATGTGTTAGAAATATCTTATGAATTGACCACTTTGTGTAAAAATAAAAGAGTTTTTATTTTCTTTCCGCGTTTTTCAAGGACTTAACCGTACAAAAGACTCATAATGCCTCATAGAATATACGTTGGGGTGTTTGCTATCCAAAATGGGGTCGTTTTGTGGGCAATTCCATTGTCCTGGTGTCCAGGGCCTTCAAAGGTGTAATCGATGGTTGAGAAATGAGATGTGTAATTTATGCTCGTAGAACGACTAAAGGTGCTAATTCAATGTTGGGCCTGTGTATTTGGCCAGGCTGTGTAAAAGTCTCACACATGTGGTATCGTCATACTCAGGAGGAGTAGCAGAATGTGTTTTGGGGTGTCATTTTTGCCATGTACATGCTATGTGTTGGAAATATCTTATAAATGGACAGCTTTGTGTAAAAAAAATGCGTTTTCATTTTTTTTCCACATTTTCCAAAAACTTCTGGAAAAAAATGACATGTTCAAAAGACTCACTATGCCTCATAGATTATACGTTGGGGTGTTTGATTTCCAAAATGGGGTCATTTTGTGGGCAATTCCATTGTCCTGTTGCTCCAGGGCCTTCAAAAGTGTAATAGGTGGTTGAGAAATAAGATGTGTAATTTATGCTCGTAGAACGCCTAAAGGTGCTACTTCAATGTTAGGCCTTTGTATGTGGCCAGGCTGTGTAAAGGTCTCACACATGGGGTATCACCATACTCAGGAGGAGTAGCAGAATGTATTTTGGGGTGTCATTACAAGTATGCATATGCTGTGTGTGAGAAAAAACTTGTTGTTTAACAAGTTGTGTAAAAAAAGAAAAAAAAAATTCATTTTGCAAAGAATTGTGGGAAAAAAATTACAGCTTCAAAAAACTCACCATGCCCCTTACTAAATACCTTGGAATGTCTACTTTCCAAAGAGGGGTTATTTGGGGGGTATTTGTACTTTCCTGGCTTATTAGGGTCTCAAGAAATGAGATAGGTGGTCAGTACATCAGGTGTGATCAACTTTCAATGATTTGCACCATAGCTTGTAGACTCTATAACTTTCACAGAGGATACATAATATACACTAATTTGGGTTATTTTTAACAAAGATATGTAGTGGTATAAAGTATGGCTCAAATTTATAAAGAAAAATTACTTTTTTGCAAAATGTTTCAATACAAACTAAAAAAAGTGTTTTTTTTTTCAAAATTTTCACTACTTTTTCGCTTATATTGAAAAAAATAAAAAACCCAGCAGTGATTATATACCACCAAAAGAAAGCTCTATTTGTGAGAAAAAAAATTTGTTTGGGTACAGTGTAGCATGACTGAGTAATTGTCATTCAAAGTGTGAGAGCACTGAAAGCTGAAGATTGGTCTGGGAAGGAAGGGGGAGTAAGTGTCCTGTATTGAAGTGGTTAAAGTAACGCAGTGCCATATCACAAAAAATGGCCTGGTCATTAAGGAGGTAAAACCTTGCGGGGCTGAAGTGGTTAAACCGGAGTTTAGTGTCATTAAAGGTTAGTGCCACATAAAGTGGCTTTAAAGCCAACACATTTTTCTTACCTTAATGCATTCCCTACATTAAAGTGGATGTAAACCTGGAAAAAAAATGTAATTTTATTCTGCCTAGAAGAGTATAAGATGTCAAAGAGTTAATCCAGCTCTGGGCAATCTCCTTATGTTTTTTCAGTAAGAAAAAAAAATGACTAACTGAGAAATAGGAGACATTTCATCCCCATGCTGTGTGAGTGACAGGTAATTTCCTTATCTCGTGCATGGAGAAGACAAAGCTTCACACCCCCCCCCCTTTCTTCTCCAGCTCTCACAGGATTGGCTGCTCCACACCTC
>BLSH010001156.1:700664-716131 GCA_018402905.1 Glandirana rugosa | reverse complement strand
GAACATGACTTTCGAGTTAATTCACACTTAACATAAGACACGTAAATGAATGACTGGAGAACACCAGTGTGACCCTGAGACATGCATACTATAGGGTTCCCCCGGGGTAAAAAGGTTGAGAAAGGCTGGACTAATACATGTGTCTTTTACTGTATGAAAGGCTGCAGCACTGCAGCGTGTACAAAATATACATAAGGGGGTCTTCTAATGAAATAGACTAAGCTATAAATCCACCATTCACTCCTATATCAGAGATTACTACACACTGTTTGGTCTACAGCAAGATGGAGATCTGCTACAGTTGGTGATCCCAGTGTGACCACAAGAGGTCAGTAAGTAAATGCACAGAATACAATTCACACTTAATTGAGCTTTCAGTACAAGAAAAAAAAGATCATGCTAATATATATGGAACAGGTTTTTTTACTATCTGTATTGAATTGTATTTCATGAATTTCTATTCCTAAAATTATCATAAATTAAAGCAAAAACTCTGCCACCCTGCTGATACTCACCTTCACTGTGTTCTACTTTTACTGCATTTGTTTGTTTGAACCCCTTTGAATATAGTATAGGATTGCATGTGTCCAGTGCCATCTTTAATATTGATTGGACCCTGGGCAAACATTTTCTTGGGCCCCCCATTGCAATTTCCCCCTCTACCTGCTCTGAGACATACAATAAATAGCAGGTTGACTCAAAATAAGTTTACTGAATCAGGCATCGATTGCGATTGGTGCCAGCAGTGGCGGCCCATCCATTGAGGGTGCACGAGTGCCGCTTCCTCTATCCCTGCCACCACCTCCTCCCTTATCCCTGCCACCGCTACCCTATCCACACGCCCGTCCTGAGAGGAGCTTACAATTGCGGGGGATTTTTTTTGAAGCACCGATTAGAGCCAAAGGCTCTAATAGGCCTCAAAATAGGGTGGGCTCGGGGCGCAGAGAGTGCGCTCTCAGCCCACCCAGGTGTGTTAGAATACCAAATGAATATTTGCTATTCTAACACTGATCCTCCTCCCAACCAATGTGGAAGCGGGTCTGAGATCTGTCACCTGATTGGCTAAAAGGACAGGTGATCCCATTAGACACCTATCACCTAGGAGGAGGAGACGCATGGAAGATGGAGGAGAGGACAGAGCAGGAGCCGAGGAGCAGAGGAGCCGCTGCCCGTCACCCGACACCTTGGGGGAGTGGTTGCTTGCCGCCCCCCCCAAAAAAAAACCACCAGCCGCAACTGGTTGCCAAAGGTTACAGTAAATCATTACCGCTTACTGACTGGTTGCTAGAGGTTACAGCACACATTGTGGCTCATTGATTAGTTGCTAGAGGTTATAGCACACAATTTCTGCTTGTTAATTGGTTGCTAGAGGTTACTGCACATTATCTCCTCAATGCCTGCACACCATGGACTGGGGAATGCAAAGTCACTTTCCCGACAACACAGAAACATGCTGCCCTTTAGCAGATACACAGCAGCCATCAATTGTTAATGACACCCTCAAGGCATCTGCTATCATGTGCTGTGGCACCGTGCGATTTTGAAAAAGGGTTAGGCACTTTCTTCCACATATTTAGCACATAGAGCAGCCCATTGAAATGAATGGGCTGCCCTACATGCAAAATACACCTTTATCCACCATGTCAGTACACATTTGCCTCCTAAAACCCCTGCTAACCTCTGCACCCCAAAAGTCCCCCATCCTCTCCACTCCAACCCTCCCCCCCTTCAACTCTACCTGTCTCCTTTGCTCATCTTTGCATCTTCCTTACCGCTTTGCTCACCTGTGCACCCCAAACTGAAATTCCTTCTCTGCCTACCTCTGCACACCCCACAATACCCCCCCCCCCCACCAATTTTACCTTTGCAGAACAGACTGATGTTAGGCTTAATGACCACAGTTGCAGGCTGGACTTTCAAGCATGCCCCTTTGTCGCCCCAGTGGGCAGCATTCAGCAGAGGTGATGGTGGATATGACCTCAGGGGAGAATAGTATACATATGAATGCAGTCTCTATTTACATATCAATGCTGCTGGCCGTCACTATTTACATATGAATGCCGCTGCTATTTACATTTCAATGCCGGTTATTTACATGTAAACACAGGGTCTGCAGGTGAGTCATCTGTACACAACAATAGGGCAGAGTTGGGCAGCATTAGTAGCAGCACTTCACACTTAGATATCAGACACAGCACAGGACTAAAACTCCAAGGGACAAGGGAATTTAAACCAGGATAATTGGCAAGTATGAGACAGCAGCTTTGGGCCCCACAAAAATGACAGGGCCCAGGGCAACTGCCCCTTTTGCCCTGCCTTAAAGATGGCCCTGCATGTGTCCTTCACCCCTTCTTCCCTTGATGCAAGACTTTGGCTTGAGCGGCCAATTGCCAGGCCTGAAAACTCACATGGGGAGGGTAGCAGGTAATTATCCTTGTTTAAGCTTTGACAACGAAGTCTGAAGCAGAGCTTACATAGGGTTTATATGCAGAGAGTATCAGTGGAGGAAGGGGAGAGGGGGTAGCCTATTAAGTCAACAGGTCACTTTCCCCTGAATGGATAAAATGATCAATTCTCTTTAAAGAGGTAGTAAACCGCTGGGTGTTTTTTTTTTTATCAACCCGAAAGGTAATGCCATAATGTGCTAGTATGCGATGCATACTAGCACATTATGTGACACTTACCTAAAAACAAAGCCTTCCAGCACTTGGAAGAACAAGCCTTCACCCCTGAAGGCGCTTCCATCCGCATCCGGTCTTCCTTCCGGGTTCGCAGACTCCGGCTGTTTGAGTGGCTGGAGCCGTGATGACGTCACTCCCGCGCGTGGGTGTGGGAGCCGCCGTTTACGACACAGGCCCAGGTAGCCGTTCCTTTAGAGAGCACGCGCCAGTGATGTCACAACTGCATGTACAGTAAATATCTCCTAAACAGTGCACGTTTAGGAGATATTTACGTATACGCTTACCTATACAGTATGTAAAAATATAATATTTTATAAGTATATTGGCCCCACCCATCCCCGACATCAGAGCTTTGATTTGACAGCTCCACTCACTCTCACTGTCATTGCGGTTGTACACCCCCCAGCTTTTCTACCAATCTCTGGCTGTGTTGGATGGATGTTCACACTGATGCAGGTCCTGCATTGCTGTCAGCGATAGGTATGGGTGCCGCCCCTGAATCCGGGGACAGAACCGGGGACAGACTTAGTCCAGGGACAGTGTCCTCAGTCCGGTCTCTGGTCATCCTACTGTAGATCCGAGACGGACATGCAAGGAAAAATAAAAAAAGTATATTTGCTTGTACATGATTGGATGATAAAATCAGCAGAGCTTCCCCTCATTTCAGATATTCCCCTCAGATCTACAGCGACGGCACTTCCAAGTGCACTGGTGGAGCAAAGTGGATTTGCCTTTAGTAAATCAACCCCATAGTGTAGTACATGTTCAGTTCCTAGCTAGGGCTCTAAAGCATATTCTAAAATGAAAATTCTGACAGGCCTTCAGATTGGCCAGTGAGACTACTTTCTCATTAATGGACCGATCACTAACCATAGCGTTCAGAAGGAAGTGTAGCCAAGCATCAGCTTCCTAGTGGAATGGGTACCTAGTGTACACATAGCCCCCACCCAATTGACAGCAACGAAGCTGGGGATTGGCCACTGAGGAGTCAAGCTCTGCATGGTGAGGAGACTGTTGGCATGTCACATGCTTCTTTGGAGAAGTGATGGGAAAGATAATAGCAGGGCTGAAAATTCTGTATTGACCCTTTGCACACTGCAATACACCCTTACATATTCCTAGAAAACGTTTACATAAAAACAGGGATTCTTAGCTCACATACACTATATTGTCAAAAGTATTAGGACGCCTAAATTTACACGTACATGAACTTTAATGGCATCCCAGTCTTAATCCGTAGGGTTCAATATTGAGTTGGCCCACCCTTTGCAGCTTTAACAGCTCCAACTCTTCTGGAAAGGATGTCCACAAGGTTTAGGAGTGTCTATGGGAATGTTTGACCATTCTTCTCAGAGTGCATTTGTGAGGTCAGGCACTGATGTGAATAAGAAGGCCTGGCTCACAGTCTCCACTCTAATTCATCTCCAAAGTGTTCTATTGGGTTTGCTCATCCATGTCTTTATGGACCTTGTTTTGTGCAGTGGTGGGCAGTCATGTTGGCACAGGAAGGGGCCATCCCTAAACTGTTCCCATAAAGTTGGGAGCATGAAATTGTCCAAAATATCTTGGTGTGCTGACGCCTTTAGAGTTCCCTTCACTGGAACTAAGGGGCCAAGCCCAACCCCTGAAAAACAACCCCACGCCATAACACCTAATGATTTGGAGCAGTGCACAAAGCAAGGTCCATAAAGATCTAAGAATCCCTGCTTTTTATATTGCAAATGTTCAAGCTGGCCAACTGTGGCAACATGATACCTATTTGACCAGTAACTACTCTACTGTGCAAAATGCTACACACTTATCTGCTTATAGAATACTTTATGGACATATAGGCCTGATTTACTAAAACTGGAGAGTGCAAAATCTGCTGCAGCTCTGCATAGAAACCAATCAGCTTCCATTTTTTCTTTTTTTTTTTTTTGCCAAAGATTAATTGAATAAGCTGAAGTTAGAAGCTGGTTGGCTATCATGCACAGCTGCTCCAGATTTTGCACTCTCCACTCTGCCAATATGGGGCAGACAAACACAGTTGAAGGAGTGCTACAGACTCGGGTGTGGTCAGGGCCACCTTAACGCATGGGCACCCCTGGGCACTGCGCAGGGGCCCCAGGTGCATGGGGGCCCTATGATAATCTTGCAAATCATCATACTCGCCAACCATCCCGGATTTGCTGGGACTGTCACGCAGCACCCAGGGCAGTGTTCCAGATCCTGTACAGTGTCCTCCTGATACCAGTATTGAGCCCTTCTGCTTCCCCCCTGTACTGTGCCCTTTGTGTTGATTAGTCTTTGATTTATGGCATGTTTTATTATTGTTTAAAATCAATTTTTATAAAAAGTACTAATATATATATGTTTATTTCTATCAACGATTTATACTTTAAAGCAGTAGTAAACCCATCCATTTAACAGTTTAAAAACCAGTTCCAAATGTAACACTCCCATTGGTTGTGCTCTAAACCAAACTGTCAAACCATCCAATAACTGGTGTCATAGCTGAACACATGTGCAGCATCATGGCAGTTGTAGATTAACCACTTCCTTACTGGGCACTTAAACCCCGCTCCTGCCCAGACTAATTTTTGTCTTTCAGCGCTGTCGCATTTTGAATGAGAATTGCACGTTCATGCGGCATTGTACCCAAACTAAATTTATATCATTTTTTTCCCACAAATAGAGGGTTTTTTTTTGGTGGTATTTGATCAATTCTGATCGCCGCTCTAAACAAACAAAGAGATGATTTTGAAAAAAAAAACAATATTTTTTCCTTTTTGCTATAATAAATATCCAAAAAAAAATTAAAAAATAAAAATTATTCATCATTTTAGGCAGATATATATTCTTCTACATATTTTTGGTAAAAAAAAATTGCAATCGGCGTATATTGATTGGTTTGCGCAAAAGTTATCTCGTCTACAAACTATGGGAATTGATATATGGCGTTTTTATAATTTTTGTTTTCTACTAGTAATGGCGGCGATCTGCGATTTTTATCGGGACTGCGATATTGGGGCGGTTATGTCGGACCTTTTTGACACTTTTTTGGGACCAATGACATTTATTCAGCGATCAGAAATTTAAATGTCCACTGATTACTGTATAAATGTCATTGGCAGTGAAGGAGTCAGTGACAGGGATCTACTGATCCCTGTCACTGGGATCAGTTAGATCTCTTGTGCCCATGGTAGCCCGGCCCTCTCACAGTCAGAACACGCCTAGGGAACACAGTTAACCCCTAGATCTCCCCCTGCAGGTTAACCCCTTCACTGCCAATGCCATTTATACAGTAATCAGTGGATATTTACACTTCTGATCGCTATATAAATGTCATTGGTCCCAAAAAAGTGTCAAAAATGTCCGACATGTCTGCCCCAATATCGCAGTACCGATAAAAATCGCAGATCGCCGCCATTACTAGTAAAAATAAAAAAAATATGTAAAAACGCCAGAAATGAATTCTCATGGTTTGTAAACACGGCAAATATTGCGCAAACTAATCAATAAACACCGATTGCGATTTTTTTTTACCAAAAATATGAGGAAGGATATAAATCGGTCAAAACCGATGAATAAATTGTTTTATTTATTTATTTTTTTTAATTTGTATTTTAGGAAAAAGTAAGAAATATGGGTTTTTTTTGCACAATTGACGCTCTTTTTTCGTTTATAGCGGTGATCAGAAATGACGCAGAGGTGATCAAATAACACCAAAAGAAAGCTATATTTGTGGGGGAAAAAGGACATACATTTCATTTGGGTACAACGTTGCACGACCGCGCAATTGTCAGTTAAAGCAACGCAGTACCGAATCGCAAAAAGTGCTCTGGTCCTACAGTGTGAAATCCTTCCGGGGGTGAAGTGGTTAAGGAAGAGTGAACATCTGAATTTTGTGGATTTAGCTTTCTTTGAACAGTTCCTAGATAATTGATTTTAGATGAAGACTCAAACAATCACTATGATCCTTTATATTGCCTTCATGGCTGGCATTACCTGTGTGTTTGCCTTGAGAGCGCACAGCGCTGTACGGCAGATGCTGTCCTAGGCAGTCACCCAGACACAACAGTGTTCTAAAAATAGCTGCATCCTGAGACTTGGTTGTGTAACTCCTTCCTGCATTCTGCAGACCTGCCTGTCGCAATCCTCATACATGCAAGAATGCAATGTCCGTGGGCTATCAGCAAAAGAGATGATAGATTAAAAGAATGGACATCTACATGTGATGTATACATCAGTCAGGGTCATATATATTGTATAAGTATGTGTGTGTGTGTGTACATTGCATTGCTTCTCATCCAGAACCAGGTATTCTTCCAACAGGCTCATAGGTTCTTTAGCAGGTGAAAGCAAAATGAAGCTATTTGTAGGCAATGCAGGCTCCCCTCATACTACTGTCTCTTTGCTTCCCCGCCACTCTGGATTTGGAAACAAAGAGAAGTACCCAGCACTTCCAGGTATAGGGAGCACGTGCCTCACCATCTCTACTCCCATGTGCTTAGCGATTGGCTGCTCTGGTGATCAGAACTGTCACATGGGGCAAGGAGAGAGTCAATAGAAATGTAGGTGATATGGCTACACTCAAACCCAAATAGCTTACCTATATATAGTACATCAGGTGTTAAGGGTGGTGTGACCACATGGTAACACTGAAAGAAAACCCTTTTCACACTGCTATACACTAGTCCAGGGATATGCAATTAGCGGACCTCCAGCTGTTGCAAAACTACAAGTCCCATCATGCCTCTGCCTCTGGGTGTCATGCTTGTGGCTGTCAGAGTTTTGCTATGCCTCCTGGGACTTGTAGTTCTGCAACTGCTGGAAGTCCGCTAATTGCACATCCCTGCACTAGTCTCTTACATATTACTAGCAAACATTTGTACGCAAGCAGGGATTGTTGGTTTGCAAATAATGCTATATAGTACATGTCCTGGTTTACTCTATCTTTTAGGCCAGTGTCAGAGTGGCAATTCTGATGCTCCGATAAATGTAAACGAGAGAACCCAAAAAGAAAAAAAGAGAAAAAAGGCAGACTTTAAAGGCTGCCACTTAAATCCAAATAGGAAAGACACCAAAAATGACATATAATTAAAAAACATATTTATTAGAGATACATTAAAACGTTTTCGTAAAAAGATAAAAGAAGAAAAAGGGGGAGTGCATAATTAGGGATATAGATTGCACTTATTCAAATGGAGATACATGAGGAGTTGAACATAATTATCCATGTAGGAGGCCCACAGATGGTTTCCGAGACTGTCCAAAACAAGTCCCTGAAGGTTGGAGGCCAATCTACCAGAGTAGACAATGTCCGAACCAAAGCATTGCTACTTGTTTCGCTGATAGCTTCATCAGGTGATCCTATTGGTACTGGGGGGTACATTATCATTAATCATATATCCATGTACTCATTATTTCTACAACAAAACATAACATATGATAGCTTTATATATTAATCAATGTTTATTTACTGTGTGAATCAATCATGATTTAATTTGGAAATAGATGATATGTTATCTTAAAGTCAAAAACAGAACATGCATATAAGCATCATTTCGAACAGTATTAAAACTAAAAAAAAGTAACATTCCTTTTTTTTTTCTCTTTCCCTTTTCCCTCAGTCCCATTTACATGGTGCACTGCTCTCCGAACTGGATCCATCGGGTCTCTTGGATACCCTCTATGTTGATGGTGCGTATGTATTTGAAGCAACGTGTTTTAATACTAATCGGAATGAATATATAACGTTATCATATGTTATGCTTTGTTGTAGAAATAATAAGTAGATGGATATATGATTAATGATGATGTACCCCCTCTAGTACCAATAGACCAATAGGATCACCTGATGAAGCTATCGGCGAAACGCGTAGAGATCCTTTTGGTGCTTACATTGTCTACTCCGGTAGATTGGCCTCCAACCTTCAGGAACTTGTTTTGGACAGTCTCGGAACCCATCTGTGGGCCTCCTACACAGATAATTATGTTCAGCTCCTCATGTATCTCTATTTGAATAAATGCAATCTATATCCCTAATTATGCACTCCCCCTTTTTCTCCTTTTTCCTTTTACAGAATTGTTTTAATGTATCTCTTTAATTACCGGTATATGTCATTTTTGGTGTCTTTCCTATTTAGGATTTAAATGGCAGCCTTTAAAGTCCATCTTTTTTCTCTTTTTTCTTTTTGTGCTCTCATACAATTGGATGTGGTACCATGTCTTGCAGTATATGTCTCATTTTCTTTATTTCAAATGTAAACTTCAATTATCCTATCGAGTCTGCTCCATGGTGACCAAACCAGCAATAAGTCGCTGAGTCTCTGCTTCTTCCACTGACTAAGTTTCAACAGCATCTCAGGATCCACTAGTAATAACATGAGCACTATGGGGCCATTTTTTTCTATCGGGAGTCGTATTTATTACCTCTCAGAGATCACAGTACTCTCCCTGACAATGCTTTATTCTGCTTTTCTCACCAGAAAGATGAAGCCACCTTTGTTCAGGCTTCATCCATGGTAATCATTTATTTCTTGAACCTTGATACCAGCTCACACAATCATGTAAATCCAGATACCTGTGTAGTTTTTGGCTGTGTTCACAAATGTCTGATAAAAATAACCTCCAGCTGCAACCTCTTACCTTGTTATAAAGTTTCAATGTTGCAGTCTGATCACTGCGCGAAAGGAAACTGAGGAAACGCTTTCTCCTGTCTGCAGAAGACTGATGACATCATCTCAGCAAAGGCAAAGTCAATGGATTTGAGATCAAAGAAGGCATTTAAATGATAAAGGGTTAACGTTTTTTTTCAACTTTTGCAGCTAAATTGGGATAACACCTACTGTATATTTGATACATTTCCCCATTCACATAGCGTAATTTAAAAATATTTAAAATTGCAGCTTACCTTTTTAGATGCTCTTCTCTGATCCCTCCAGCAAGGGAAAAATCCTAGGTAGTTTCTTTATTTATGAGGGGGCTGGGCAGCTATGTTTGCCATAATTAACATGGACTGTACTGTGCATGCAGATCATTATCAATTGAAACTAGATTTGAACACTATCTATCCTAACAAAGGGATAAAGGTGTAGAAGCTGGGCTTCTTGCCTTGTATGCTAATGAGGACAGAATTGGGACAGGCTAACTCTAAGACCCCTTTCATACTGGGGCCTCCCGAACATTAGCGGCTAGCTCTACCGGCACTTTACCATCATTTTAGCAGCGGTTTTCCACCAATAGAGGGGCGCTCTTAACCCCCAAGAGGGGGTTAACAAGGGGTTAAAAGCTCCCGTGTTGCGGCGCTTCCGGATCGCTTTTCATGTGCTTCGGAATTGCTGCTCATGCATTCCAATGGGCAGGGCGGTTTAGGAGCGCTGTATACAAACTGCCCCAAAGATGCTGCTTGCAGGACTTTTTTTCATGTCTTGCAAGCGCTGGGAGTGGCTCAGGTAGGACTGGGTGATTCACAGATGAGGTCACCAGGACCTCCCACTTCTGTCCAGAAGTTGGTGGAATGTTCTGGACAGAGAGCTGGGAGGGAGGTGTAGCCATCTGGGGTATTCTAAGGAGCCTTGACCAATCCCCAATCTGGATTAGCAGGGGGCAGGCCTCCTTAAATATCCAGGATCAGCCCATTCGGGGGATGAGTGAGTTCAGGTTGAAGAGTTGGAATGAGCGTTGGAATGTAGCTGAGGTTGCGGAGGCCCCATCAGGAGTCCCCAGGCCTGGGGCTGGGATGCATCCAGGAGGATAGGGAGATCCTGGAGGAGAGGCACAAGGGAGCAGGAGAGCAACAGACAGTGCTATGGGAGAAGCTCAGAAAGGGGTCCACTGGTGGTCGGAGAGTGACATACACCTTGAAAAGCTGTAGAGGCATGCCGGAGCAGATTGGGGAAAGAGTGAGGCAATCTGAAAGGATGCAAAGTCAGTAAGGAACTGTGGCGTCACCATGGTAGTGGTGAAGGCTGTCACAGCTGGAGCGGCTGACAGGGCCTGGAGCAAGAGGATGGGCTGGGAGTTTTAGTCCATCGCTGCCTAGCTAGAACCAACTAAAGTGACTCTGCTACACAAGGGGAACCTCAACCCCTAAAGGGTGGTCCAGAGGCCTGATAAATTTACATAAGGTCTCACATGTGCTAGCTAGGCCGTGCAAATTGGAGGCTGGTAATTTCCTTCCAGGCCTCACCAGTGGAAGTAAGAAGTGTGCAGGAGAGAGGAACCGGAGTCTGTAGAAGCAAGTGATGTGCTGGAGGAAGAGATGTGCTGTATATATGGGAAGTGAATATAGATGGTCCTATGTGCATTGAATTAATTCTTCGGGCATCCCACAACATCCCCATTCCCATCCAAGTTCAATTCCCCTAATAAAACAAAACAAAGTACTAGCCTGTTATGTGACTTTGAAGTGGTATGGATGTGATTGAAGGCAGTGTGAGCAGGTGAACCACAACACTCAGCCATCCCTAAGGGGCTATTGGCTACATATGTCTTAGCTGTGACCTTCCTCCTCCAATCTTTGCATCATGAGAAGGATGCAAGCCATTATGATGTCATCGCTTTGAAGTTTCAAAGTGCATCCTTGCATAAGTTCACTGGGAAGTCTGTGTGACCTGATTCACCCCTCTTTGTTTCATATAATATTTTTTTCCCCTCAAGATTAAATTGAAACATGAACAGAAACAGTTTCTCGGAAGAATAAACTGATCATTTCAACCGAAAAAGCTCCCAGTCCCCCATATAGGCGTAAAGATTGCTGAGAATATTTTAGTGTTATTATTTTTTGCCCATTATGGAGCACTAGGTAATTATTTGGGGCTGGTTTGTCAGGCTTCACAAAGTCAGGCAATGACAGAGGGAGCAATGGTGTGTTTTATGGGCCTCTTGCATGAATTAGTTCTGATTTATAGTGCATTGGTTCCCGCTTCATATTCTCGCAAATAATAACATTAAATGTTGCCATAGGAACACAGCCAGGTGTATATTGCATTACCATTTACCTGCTACAAAAGGGAAATTGCCATCAAAGCAGCGTGAAACAGAATGCGGAATTCAAAGGTGGTTTTGTTGGCTGCTTCAATAAAATAATTAAGTTGTATGTCAAGCCAAAAACTTTTTTCTTGGACAGAGTGGAGAAGAATTAATACTCCTGATGTGTTTTTTTACTGCAATTCTGGACTTAGAGAGATTTCCCCTCACTTCCTGTCCTAGAGACAACAGATCTACCAGACAGGAAGTAAGGGAAAAAATCTGTTACATGGACACAGACAGAAATAAACATTTGACAGGAGTTCTATCCTTCCCCCTACTGTGCTAATAAAAAAATATATATATTTTTTGGTTTATTGCTGTTGAAGAGTTCCTATGTCATCTCTCCCAGCTCATCACTCTGTCACCCTGCTCTTTCCTCCTATCAGCATATGTCTTGTCAACACATAAACTGATTGGTTCTTTGTGCTGTTTCTTTTTCTCAGACTTCAGTCCTCTTGTGCAGGGACCTCAAGAGATTTATACCAGGTCATATTTAAAGTGTTACTACACACACAATCAGTCTGTGCAATAAAGCATGCTTGTTATACTCACTGTAGAACATCTCCTGATACGACAGAACTTTTGAAGACACTCTGCACATGCTCAGTTTGGTGTGTATTGCTAGTTTTTTTTTCTTTTCTTGGGAGAGTGCATGTGATCAGCACTGTCCAGACAGAGGGTCAGGGGTCATGCAGCCTCATAGGCCGATCAGGGGAGAATGAAAACGCCTCCTACAAGCTTTAAACAGACATTGATAGAAGCCACATGACTGCTATATCCTGCTGATGAGTAAAGGTATTTAGCAGTTTATATTTATTAAAATAATTGCATTTCCATGTTCTGTGCACTGTGGGAGACCAGATATAGTGAATGCAGGGTCCAGAGTTTAGTAACACTTTAAATACGTTTTATGATGTAGTAAAGAATAAAAAGCTGCATTAGTTTGTGTCTTTATATTTAGCTAGAGTTTAGTGGCATCCCAGTCTTAGTCCGTAGGATTCAATATTGAGTTGGCCCACCCTTTGCAGCTATAACAGCTTCAACTCTTCTGGGAAGGCTGTCCACAAGGTTTAGGAGTGTCTATGGGAATGTTTGACCATTCTTCCAGAAGTGCATTTGTGAGGTCAGGCACTGATGTGGACGAGAAGGCCTGGCTCGCAGTCTCCACTCTAATTCATCTCCAAGGTGTTCTATCACGTTGAGGTCAGTACTCTGTGCAGGCCAGTCAAGCTCATCCACCCCAAACTCGCTCATCCATGTCTTTATGGACCTTGTTTTGTGCACTGGTGCGCAGTCATGTTGGAACAGGAAGGGGCCATCCCCAAACTGTTCCACAAAGTTGGGAGCATGAAAATGTCCAAAATGTCTTGGTATGCTGACGCTTAAGAGTTCCCTTCGCTGGAACTAAGGGGCCAAGCCCAACCTCTGAAAAGCAACCCCACACCATAATCCCCCCTCTACCAAATGATTTGGACCAGTGCACAAAGCAAGGTCCATAAAGACATGGATGAGCGAGTTTGGGGTGGAGGAACTTGACTGGCCTGCACAGAGTCCTGACCTCAACCTGATAGAACACCTTTGGGGTGAAATAGAGCAGAGACTGCGAGCCAGGCCTTCTCATCCAACATCAGTGACTGACCTCACAAATGTGCTTCTGGAAGAATGTTCAAACATTCCCATGGACCAACTAAATATTGAACCCTACGGACTAAGACTGCAATGCCATTAAAGTTCATGTGCGTGTAAAGACGGGCGTACCAATACTTTTGGTAATATAGTGTATAAGCTCAACCACATGGCTGAGCTACTCCTGGGTTTTCCCCTTTCTATAAGCCCAAATAAAGTAACCACTCTTTTGCGTCCAATGCTAGCAGTAATGCTACTAGTTTTCTAACAGTTTCCTAGAGTTCTTATTCAAAGCCTAAACCCAACCATTTTTTCCAGTTTTGGAGGCAGTGGAGAAAAAGTAAAATTTTGGTCAGGTTTTTTCCCCTGCATATGACCCCAATGTGGAAAATTTCCCTCACTTCCTGTCCATGTGACACTATGGGGGGGGGATGCGGAGAAAACACTGAAACAACATTTTGTCTTCTGGATTCCATTTTAAAATATCCTTTTCTCCTCTGTCTCTTGATGTTCCCCACCCCCTTCTTCCATTTCAGAATTCACAGTTTGCACGTACAGAGATGATCTCATCTACCATCCCAATTACTAAATTCCATGTACCTGGTACTACCAGCCACGATAATTAGGATTACTTTAGTTTCTCCTTAAACACAACCCCATAGCTTCAGGGCTCTGGATAAAGACCCCCTTAAGGAGGAGTTTCATAATTGTTTTTTTTATCTATTATAATTACTAAACCTATAGTCTCATATTATTTGGAATATTATTAACTTTGTATAATTGTTAACCTATAAGGTGATGTGTTGCAGAATATCATTAACTTTGTAACGCCCTTCATAATGACTATAAAATGTTTGACCCAAACAATACAACTCAGAATAATCTTGGCATCCAAACTGTCTGTCTGTGTGTGTTTCTCATAACGCTAAGATTATTCTCAAACTGGATCCTTAAAAGACACAGGGTCGATCCAAGCCAGTCAGAACAGCAGGCCTCGCGAATACCCCAAGACATAAACAAGAGAGCAGCGCCTCTAAGTGCAATACCTTCTTTAATGATAAAGGGTATAAGTAAATTTACACTCACATAAAAAAATTGGATAAAAGATCGGATAAAAACAGAAAGGATCATCTGTGGATCACCAGGTGGTGTGCAGGCAGGTGTGGAGAGGAAGCCGATGCCCGTCACGCTGTTGGCTTCCAGCGCAAGCCGGGACACAAAGCCGATCACAAACCGTCCACACGCTCAGCACCACGTCACTTCCGGGTCACCAAACAGGAGATGCGCGCGTTCGGATCATTCATGATCCCTCATCAGGCAAGATAGAGGTCAACCCAACAAGCGAATACCCCAACAAGCTTTGGAGGTCCCACCGAGATTCGGAAGGTCGTCTTCACATCTTCAGACACTCCCGGTAAGGTATATTTTTTTATTATTACCTGCAGGAATTGTCTAAAGAAGCTGACCAAAATCCGAATAAAAGTGTTTTTACTATGTATGTCCCACTTTCTGAAGTGGAGAGTACAGTACATTAAATAAAGGGGAAGAGGCGCTGCAGGTAAATTCTAGCCGGCTAGGGGGGATTATTTTATTTTATTTTTTTGTTGTTTGTTTTGTTTTGTTTTTGTGTCTCCGGGAGACACTTGTGTTCTGGGTAACACAGTCATAATAATCCCCTATTTTGTGTCCTGAAGGGGCACCAGGTACTTCCGGGAAGTACAGTTGTGTTCTGATTTTTCTTTCCGGGCAAAGAATTATGGTTGGACCGACACTGTGTCTAAATTTCTTTTTATTTGTGCTTCTCTTACTATCGCTTAGAGTGATAAGATAATTTGTTTGTATGGTACAAGAGTCCAGGTGGTAAGTGTATGGACCAGTACCATTGTTATTTATCTCCCGTGTATTTCTTTGTGTGATACACAAGACATTCTTCGGTGTTCAATAAGATGAAGGTTTTCCGAGTATAGGAGAGTTGTACTGCTTTGAACACAGGATTTGAGATAAAATGCATGGAAAGATTTTTTCAGTGTCTAGTGTTTCACATAATTAGAGCACCTTACAATCTTTACGTCTGGTCAACTACTAGAGAAAACCCCCAAGAAAATTTAATGAGCTAAAGTTTTGTTACATAGGCTGTATTGT
>BLSH010001156.1:679481-693410 GCA_018402905.1 Glandirana rugosa | reverse complement strand
AAGTTTGTAAAATATCAGTAATACTTCCCGCAATGTTTCAATTACTATAAGACGTTGTGTAGTGGAATATCCAATTGTTAATATGTTTCAATTATTATAAGGTTTATTATACTCTGATATCGATGTTCCCCACCCCCCTTCTTCCATTTCAGAATTCACAGTTTGCACGTACAGAGATGATCTCATCTACCATCCCAATTACTAAATTCCATGTACCTGGTACTACCAGCCATGATAATTAGGATTACTTTAGTTTCTCCTTAAACACAACCCCATAGCTTCAGGGCTCTGGATAAAGACCCCCTCCTTTCTTAAGGAGGAGTTTCATAATTGTTTTTTTTATCTATTATAATTACTAAACCTATAGTCTCATATTATTTGGAATATTATTAACTTTGTATAATTGTTAACCTATAAGGTGATGTGTTGCAGAATATCATTAACTTTGTAACGCCCTTCATAATGACTATAAAATGTTTGAACCAAACAATACAATTCAGAATAATCTTGGCATCCAAACTGTCTGTCTGTGTGTGTTTCTCATAACGCTAAGATTATTCTCAAACTGGATCCTTAAAAGACACAGGGTCGATTCAAGCCAGTCAGAACAGCAGGCCTCGCGAATACCCCAACAGACACCAGCACAAGAAATGGGAGGAGCTGCTGTCAATAGAAAGGAAGACACAGAAAGCAATAATTACATTATCAGATGTCTTAACCATTCGCTATTTTACTAAAAGTGTATTTTTTGTTTCTGTTAGATAGATATCCTTTAGCTTTCTGGCTTGGCTTCCTGTCAGCTTGTTGCCTGTCAGCTCATGTGCTCATGGAAAAGTTTTTTTTTTTTTGGCTATGAAAGTTGGACTCCAGGGAAAAGCAAATACAAGAGATGTGTGTATTCTTTCTTGAATCTTGGTGTGCTTTGTGTATTTCTTCCAGATCTGTGCAGTAATCCAGTGTGAAACTTTCCCTCTGTGCGGGAGCTTCCTGTTACAAGGGCTAGTCAGTGCTGCTCTCTCTTCACATGCAGGGTGACTGGTCCTGTCTCCACCCACTCCTGTAGTTTTCCACAGGCAGCCTATAGTGGGTGGAGCCTGCCGGGCCCCTCCCACAGCTCTGCTCTCTATACAGATTATGTACAGCACAGTGATGGTGTCACTGCTACTTTTACAATGGAATATCTGGGTTTGCAAAGGCTTTTCTGCATACAAAGTGTATTTTGATCATTGGTGGTTATTAAGAAATATGTTCCTCAATTTAGGAGATCAGCTTTAACCACTTGCCAACCGCCCACCGTGGCTTGATGGTGGCTAAGTGGTTCGTTATCACTTGACGGCGGCCGCGATAACGAGTATTGTGAGCGCGCGTGCCGCAGGAGGCGCACTCACGTGCTCACTGTGTTCCGGGGGGCCAGGGAACGGGTAGGGCAGACCCGATCTCGCCGGCTACCCGCGATGACTCCCCCGCAGTGAGAGAACGGAGGTTGGTGTATGTAAACATGGATCTCCATTCTGACAGAGGGGGAAGGGCTGTGATCACAGGCTTCCTGAATATTTACACAGTAATCAGTGCATTTTCATAGAACTGATCGCTGTAGAAATGCCAATGGTCCCAAAACAGTGTCAAAATGGTCCGACATGTCCGCCGCAATATCGCAGTCCCAATAAAAATCGCAGATCGCCGTAAAATATAAAAAAAAATAAAAACCCCATAAATGAATTCTCATCATTCGTAAACGCAAACTTTTGCGCAAATCAATCAATAAACGCCGATTGCGATTTTGTAACCAAAAATATGAGGAAGAATATAAATCTGTTTTTTAATATTTTTTTTTTGGATTTGTATTTTAGCAAAAAGTAAGAAATGCTGCTTATTTTTGCAAAATTGACGCTCTGATTTTGTTTATAGCGGTGATCAGAAATGACGCAGAAGTGATCAAATACCACCAAAAGAAAGCTCTATTTGTGGGAAAAAAAGGACGCAAATTCAGTTTGGGTACAACGTCGCACGACCGCGCAATTGTCAGTTATAGCGACGCAGTGCCGAATCGCAAAAAGTGCTATGGTCCTAAAGAGGGAAATCCTTCCGGGGCTGAAGTGGTTAAAGAAAATGGCAATCAAATATAATAACTGTTTTGAAATAATTAGCTCCACCTTTCTACACCAAGAAAGAGAACAAGAGACACACAACATCGTTTATTGAGATTTTTTTTCTTGTTTAATCAGTTTACATTCCACAACTGACATTTTAATAATTTGTATTTGTCATGAACAAATTGTTTTATTATCTATCAGACAGATTTCCAGCTGGGAGTGATGCAGTCCAGCCTCCACTTTCCATAAAGATGCAGCCATGTCATCCCCACATCATTGTGTCCCAGTAATAATACCTAAAGGGATGAAATAAGTAGGCTCTACAGAGTTTCTTTATCCTTTTTCCTGTATTATAGCTAAGTTATACCTCATCTGCTCCGATCTTTCAGTATGAAATTTCAAATTCCACTCCAAATGAATTCTGCTGACTCTCTGCTCCTCTCTGGGTATAAAGTATTTGTAGAAATTCACCTACCTTATCAGAGAGTCAGCTATCAATATGGGACCACAGAAGGTCAGAGGAAAGGAATGGAAAGGATAGTTTTCGAGATTACTTTGCTAATTTCGCTTCAACCAAAAAGCAAATTTAACCACTTAAAGTACAACTAAAAGCAACCTACATATTTTAGTAAATCCTCATATAAATACCTGAAAGTTACACATGGTAATAAACATAATAACTGAAATGATTATTTTCTTACTATATAGCTGCAACTGTGGTCTGTAATCCCCTATTCATTCCTCCTTTGTTGTATAGTGTTAGTGATGATGGGAGGAGGTGAGCAGAGCTCAGATGTCATTTCCTTCCTTCCTTCCTAGCCTGTCTATCTCCCAGTCCTCCAGCCTTCTATGATGCTCAGTCTATTTTACATAACACACACCCATCTGCCAATCAATAGCTGGGGTGTGCTATGTAAAACAGCACAAGTCAGTACAGGTTCATTTCCACACAGATCAGTCTATTAATCTGTGTGCTTCTCAATGCCGGCTCTCCTCTGGTAATTTGTAAACTGAACTAAAGCCAAGCTAGGAGCTAGAGCAGTGGGCGGGAAAAGGAGGGACATAGGTGGGAGTGGGCAGGGCTTCATGGGCCAATCATGGGTGGAGCCTAATCGGGGCATCTGTGTAGAATGAATGCCTGAGATTTCCATGAACTACAAGAGCACCTCCCCCAGTGATGTCAGGACGTTTCTGAAGAGAGATAGCACGCAAAACGAGACAGCAGGCAATTAGAAAACCAGGAAGTAAAGTTGTCACCTCACTAAAGGAAGTGCACATGAGTACTGGAGACAAGGTAGATATCTCAACATCCTTACTGCTTTTTGCAAAACAACCAGTGAGATGTTTAACAGGCTGTATAGGTACATAACATATTGATTTCTTCATTTTGACCATCGTTCTACTTTAAGGACCGGAAGGATTTGTCCCCTTAATGACCAGGCCATTTATTGCGATACAGTACTGCGTCGCTTTAAGTGACAGTTGCGCGGTCGTGTGACCTTATACCCAAACAAAATGTAGGTCCTTTTTTTCCCCTACAAATAGAGCTTTCTTTTGGTGGTATTTGATCACCTCTGGGTTTTTAATTTTTTGTGCTATAAACAAAAAAAGAGCGACAATTTTGAAAAAAAACATTTTTTTTACTTTTTGCTTTAATACATATCCAAAAAAATTGTAAAAAAAAACAAATGTCTTCATCAGTTTAGCCCAATATGTATTCTCCTACATATTTTTGGTAAAGAAAATCGCAATATGTGAATAGTGATTGGTTTGCACAAAAGTTATAACGTCTACAAAATAGGGGATAGGTTCATGGCATTTTTATTATTTATTTTTACTAGCAATGGCGGTGATCGGTGATTTTTAGCGGGACTGTGACATTATGGCAGACAGATCGGAACCAGTGACATTATTACAGTAATCAGTGCTAAAAATATGCACTGTTATTGTACTAATGACACTGGCAGGGAAGGGGTTAACACTAGGGATGATCAAAAGGGTATTCCGTCAGTGTGCTTCTAACTGTATGGGGGATGGGCTGGGGAAACACACAGAGCAGAAAGACAGAATCTGTGTGATCTCCCCTGTCAGAGCGGAGATCTGCCTTGTTTACACAGGCAGATCCCTGTTCTGTCACTCCGGGGAATGATTGCGGGTCACTGGCGGACATCGAGTCCCCCCCCACTGACTGGCTCCCCCACTAGCCAGGGGGCGCGCGTGCGCGCCCACAATAGCGAGTTCCCACGCCATTGTACAGCTACAGCGATTCACGGGAAAGTGCCAACCTGCCGTAGTATAAATACAGTGGCTGGTCAGCAAGTGGGTTAGTCTTAATCAAAGTTTCAGATCAGTTTCAACAGGTTAATGTAAATTCAAAAGTTATTTCTAATTTTTTAAAATCTGCAGCATTCATTAAAATATTTTCTGGTGATCCTGCCATGAGGGTCCTTGTTCAGGCACTGATTTTGGAGGGACATCTCTCATCCAATTGTGCTCCTACCTTACCACCCTGTCCCACGCACTGCTGGAGGAGAGTACAATGGGCTGTGCCTACACACATTGCACAGGCATGGTTCACAATTATCACTATCAATAGGGTGATCCAGAGCAATGATATGCAGCCAATGCTGGAGTGTGTGCATATAGACAAAAAGTGGCTGAAAGAAGCTGCAGGAGATCAGCAGCTCTGAGAGTAAAAAAACAGTAATTTATAAAAAAAGGGGAGATTGTGGTACATAGTGCTTTATCAAACTAAATGTCATGCAGTTAGTGGTTTAGAGCTACTTTAATAATGAGCGGTGTAAATTAAAGTTGAATTTAAGTGGTTCTAAGGTCAAAGCTATTTTTTACCTTTAAGTATAACTAAAGGCAAAACTTTTTTTTTCGTTTTGGACAGAGTGGAGAGGGGTTAGAATGCTTGTCTGTTTTTATTGCTGTCTGTGCCCCCGTTGGGGAGATTCACCCTCTCTATTTACCCTGTTTACCATTATCATTGAACGTGAAAGTAAAACAGAGTCCTAAATGTTGGGTTGTCCCCAGAAAAGTAATAGGGGACATCTTATAATGGGGACACTAGTTCTGGTGACCTGGGTGTCCCCATGGAATTCCCTTAACTTGGAAGGATTTCCTCTCACCTCCTGTTTGGCTATGGTACAGGAAGTGAAGGGAAATCTCCACAATGGGACACAGATGGCGTAAAAAAAAATCTGATAAGGGTTATAACACTCCCTTGCTCTATCCAAGATGAAAAAAAAGTTTTGCCTATAGTTGTTCTTTAATGCATTCCTTGCATTAAAGTAAAAAAAAATGCCCCACTACCTGTTCTATCCCCTCTCTTTTCCCCTAAACACTTACTTGGCTTCTCTCACTGCTTCAGCACTGTCCCAGCTACAGCACCTTTTTCCTCTCTTCTTGGTCACACAGGAGATACTATAGGCCAGTGATGGCGAACCTTGGCACCCCAGATGTTTTGGAATTACATTTTCCATGATGCTCAACTACGCTGCAGAGTGCATGAGCATCATGGTAAATGTAGTTAAAAAACATATGGGGTGCCAAGATTTGCCATCACTGCTATAGGCCATAGGCTCCTGATTCTGTCAGTCAAAACTCTTGTGAGTAGAGAGCGGCGGTGAGGCTTACTGGCACAGTGTGTGTCTATAGACGCACACAGCCCGGCTCAGAAGCACAAGCACATGGGTGCCCCCTTAGCACCGGGCTTGCCAAGGAGGCACTAGAGAGGGAGGACTGGACAGCACTGTCGGAGGACTACCAGAAATTTAATGAAGGGACTGCTCTGTGCAACAGCATTGCGCAGAGCAGGTATGTATAGCATATCTTTGCAAGGTCAAATCAAGCTTTATTGTTTGTTGACCATCACACATCATGCCAGACTATACTACTCCTTTGCTATGTTTCTCCCTATCTGGGGCTTAGTTTGATAAAAATCATTATATGTTTTACTAATGGTTAAATGACAATAAGTGCTTATATGCTATTGTTGGGTCCTTTATATAACAGGTTCACCTGCTAGGATGATTTTACAGAAATATTATCAGAATAGTCCTTGAAATGTGTTGTTACAATATCTCCTTATGCAGTCTGTAGAGGGGCTCCTACACACAGTGCTCACAGTCAAGTTTGTTAAGGTGTTTCCGAAAAAACAGTAATCTCTCTTGTATTGGTTATATGTCTTCCCTTTGCAAATTCTTAAAGCTGAACTCTAGGCAAATGTTTTTTTCCCAATGCAGTGGGGCTGTGCCCGCACTGCATGGGTTGACTGCTCATTTTTCCCAGCAGTTCAGAGAGCCAAGATATACTCACCTAACACTCTGATGTGGTCCCTGCGGCTCTTGCTCCCACATGGTCTAGCAGTTCTGTGTGGTGGACTGTTCCTGATGTCATCATGCCCATAGACCAGCTCTGGATGTGAGGACGTCAGGGACAGTTCACTGCATGGAGAGTGCCATTTTTAAAGGATTGGGTGAGTATAGGCTCTATGTTCACCATTAGACAAAATTAGCACAGCCGCACTGCATGGGAATAAAACAAATTTGCCCAGAGTTGGGCTTTAAGTGATAGTGTTAAAGTGGAAAACTATTTATTTTGGGAGGTCCTACATGGCAGCTGTCCAGAACTGGAGCTTAAAAATCTGCATTTCTGTGAAGAAGATAGGTCTTGGCGCAACTTCCACGTCCATGCTATTCTCTCTACTTTCTCATAGAGGCCAGGTTTCCCAGTGTCCATGCCGCTCCCAGGGCCGGCTCTACCACTGGGCAGAGTAGGCCGCCGCCTAGGGTGCCCCTGCCACCCATCCGCTGTTGATCCATCACTACTCTGCATCGATCACTCATGTCACTGGAGGGCCGTGGCTGGCAGCATCCAAGGGGATGAGGCAGATCCAGGGGCACAGGCGCGGGCCTGTGGACCACGGCTAAAGAAATGGGTAGAAAGGCTCTGCAAACATCTCCACCTCCGCCACCTCCATCATATACATTGACAGGGCAAAGGGGATGGAGTCAGGGGCAGAGCCAAAGGGGGGGGGCGGCAAAATGAGGTTTCGCCTAGGGTGTCAAAAATCCTTGCACCAGCCCTGACTGCTCCATTGCTGATACATGGCTCCTTGAAGTCTGCTGGGAAACAAACATATCAGGGAGTGCCAATCTCCTGGATCTCCCATAACAGTCACTGGTACCTCTCTTTATTTTTTATGAATTAAAGCATTCAGTAATGCTGTGGAGGTCAGGAACCAGTGAGAATTGTGGGGTATCCAGGAGTGTTGGTATACCAGTGGATTTCAGAGAAGGATCTCTACTGAATGGTGCAGTGTTTGGTGGTAAGGACAGTGGGAATGATGAACACATCCTCTCTTCTTCTTACAGATATTAGCAGTTTAAATAGTTATATTTTGTAACAGGATCACTTTAAAGGGATGTACAAACACAAATATGTGACAATGCATGCAGTAACCTGTATTGTACACTTAACAGCATGTACCTTGGCGAGAGTCCTCAGGGGTTCCTTCTGCCAATTCACATGGAAAATGAAAGTCTATAAGTCTAAAAGTAGTTTATAGATTGGATGTGCTCAAACAGCTTATCGTACCTTTTTTAATGCTTTTTGATTAAAGGGGGAGGGGGGGGGGGCATTCCGTTTCATTGCCTTACTTATGATAACAGATGGGGAATGGGGCCAGATATCTATGTCTGGAAGCACTTTGAAGTTCTCTAATAAAATGTTTTGATTTTTAGCAGGACAGAAGCAAAATGTGGGCAATGTGGTACTGTCAAGACTCTGCATTGATAGCTGAATTTATTCTCCCTTTAGAAGACGTGATTCAAATGGGGATATACACAGTACATACAAGGTTCATATAGTAAAATTGGTGCAAAGCCTTTCATTTTAACATCATTTCAAATGCCAAGGGGGCATAAAGAGGTTTAGCCGCTACATATGGAAAGGCATCTTTGCAGTAAGAGCTTTGATAATATGGGCTAGACTTTGACAAGGAGCTAGTTCTAGCTTATTCAGTAGGTTTCTTTAAATAAGGGCTGGATGTTTACCTAAATTGGTCTTTCTCAACCCTCTTACCCTGGAGGAGCCTTTGAAACAATTTTAGGTCTCAGGAACACCTGCTAAAAATGAATATATGTACAGCTTATGATACTTGAGCAATGAGCATGATCAGTAAGTTGTATAAGGAAATTAAGAGATTGGGTCATTATACAATAGTCCTCTGGTATAAAAAATGAATAAAAATAATGGCCATTAAAGAAACATAATATACAGAAAGGAGTGCCAGACCAAAATCAGATAAAATAAGTCCAAGATAATTATAATAATTGAAAAAAAGTGATATATAAAAACATCCTACATGTTTTAGGGGCAACTTGTTGGCTGTTTCTGTAGAATGTTTTTTTACAAACAATTAAAATGATCTTGCACTCGTTTATCTGATTTTGGACTGGCGCTCCTTACTCTATGTCTATGGTTTGAGCTACTGTTGAGTGCCCACCGAGGGAAGCCTTGCTGTGTGGGTGCCATCTCACCAGAGAAAAGTTCCTACTGCCTCTTTAAGTATGTTGTTCTAGTATAAAAGAAACATAGACTGTAAAAATTGTAGTTTCCCTTTACATGGTGGTTAGTGTAAACTGTCCTCTTATACTGGCAGACAGTGAAGAAGTGACCCCTTGCATTTGCGGTCAGTAAAGAAGTGACCCCCATATATTGTATGTCATTGAAAGATTACCCCCTTGAATTAGTGGTGATTGTAGCTAGAAGACAAATCTGCAACTACTCAAGGAAACCTTAGCAACCTCTAGAGCAGTGATGTCAAACTCAATTTCATTGTGGGCCGCATCAGAAGTATGGTTGCCCTCAAAGGGTGCACTACATATAGAAATCAGAGTTCGGAATTACACTGTGTACAGATTGCAGGGTTCAGGGGTGTGCTATGTACAAAGTGCAGGGTTCAGGCGTGCGCTATGTACAGAGTGCAGGGTACAGGGGTGCGCTATGTACAGAGTGCAGGGTTCAGGGGTGCGCTATGTACAGAATGCTGGGTTTAGGGGTGCGCTAGGTACAGAGTGCAGAGTTCAGGGGTGTGCTGTATGCAACCCCAACTCCCCCCCCCCAAGCTTCCTCACATCTCTCTCTCCTACCTGGCCTGGCTCTAGCTCCTCTCTGTCTAGGCGGCCCTGCCTTGCCTTGCAGGCAGATCATTCTCTCTCTCTGGAGATCTGTCCTCATCGTGGGAAGCGGGAGTGGAGGGTGAGAGCCAGAATTGGCTGAATAGTTCCGCCACACTGCAAAACTGGCTGTGAGGGCCACAGGACAAGGCCCGCGGGCCGTGTGTTTGACATATGTGCTCTAGAGGAACCCTAGTGTCCCACAATGCCCTGGTTGAGAAAGACTGCTCTAAGTTCACAAAATATAACTGGCTATTAAATAACACTGTAAATGGTTGATTTGGAGTGTATCCATTGTCTTTGGGGAAGAAAGGACATTTTCCCCTGTTAGAGCACATTGGATATCACTTTCTAAATATTTTTGCCCTCTTCTGGTTCCTCTTTGAAGTTCCCCTTTGGTTTTGAGGATGCAAGTTTTTTTAAATTATTTTGTTTTGCTTTTTGGTTGAATTTGATAGATGTTTTTTTCGACCTGACTATGTAACCGTGTAACTATATTATTTTACACACACAAAAGGTTGAAAAAACTTAGTGTTAGAGTTAAAAGAGATGATAAGTTAGCTAGTTAGCTAGGTTTGTTTATCAATGTCTTCACCCAAGATTTCAAGTTTCAGCCACGATTCAAATATTTGTAATTGAACCTTGGGTGAAAGTATGTGAATCTTGGGTGAAAACATACATAAATAGACCCCATTGTGTAAACACAAATATTTTTATTCAATACATAACAATGGCTGCATCTTCATATTCCAATGCCCCCATACCATCCCCTACCTTAATAATTAATCAGCACCACCAAAGAACCAAAAAAAAAAAAAAATACACATTCAGGCACCTTAGGAGTTGGGTCTTCAGTCCATACATAAGGCGCCAGACTGCTGCAGGGATAATATTCCCACTTAATTCTTCACCCCTCCCCCCCTTGCCATATATTAAGTTTATATATTTTATTTTTTTACATTTGTACAGACATTTGTATACAAAAAACACACTCACAGCAGGACCCACGTGGAAATAATGGTGAAAAGATGGTAAACAGGTTAAGGTTACAGAGTAGGTTTCATAATTAGGTGGTAAATAGTGATATAGATATATATGTAGCAAATTTTTCTCTCTGAGGGGTCAGATTAAATTACTTAATTCCTCTGCCACAAATTCATCTTTGATTAGCTGCAATTGAGATTGGGTATCTTTAATATTACATATGCTATATTGGGAAAAAAGACATTCCAGTAGATACCAACCAGAGGCAAGAAACATTTTGAAAATTCGTAATTCAGCTCCTGATCCCTTAGGATCCAGTTAGAACACCCCCCCCCCCCCACCTCTCTATCTACTGGCTAAAACGGGGCAAACTACTGATTTTCCACACCTACCAACCTTTAATCGTGGGATGGTCCCTAAATTTGAGTCAGTCTAAAATGTTAGCAACTAATACAGTGGTTCTCAACTCCTGTCCTCGGGACCCACTAACAGGCCAGATTTTAAGTATTACCTTGGGGAGATGCAGACTAGAATACTGCAATCACTGAGCAGCAAATGATATCACCTGTGATGCATTTCAGTTATCCTGCAAACCTGGCCTGTTAGTGGGTCCCGAGGACAGGGGTTGAGAACCACTGAACTAATAGAAGCATAGCTCATCCAGTTGTAATTATTTTTAGTTTTTCCGGCTAAGTCTCAATTGACAGTTTTCCATGATGCAGTTGACAAAACTAGTCTACTATCTTGATTTATTACAAAATCTACACTGTAAAAAGAAAACAAAAACAGGCATCTGGCTAGCTGCATTCTGGGAATACTTTTGAAAACACTACTTGGACCTTTTTTAAGATAAGACTTAAATACGTGAAAATACATTTTTGCTGATCATGCTACCAATATAAGCAACAAACTCCCATTCACTCTTTGTTACGTTTTCATTCCCTCTGTCTCAAAGCTTTTTGGAACCTCAGATCTCGTTTTACAATCAAACTGGTACATGTAGCACCTGACTATATTAGAGGCACTGGTTTGACCCAGGGTTGACAAGGTTTAACAGTCTGCAGCTGTTCTCTGCAGCTATGCCGAGTAAGCAAAAAAAAAAAAAAAAAAAACAGGCTGCGTGGTCCGGTCTAAAGCTTTTTTTATTAGTGATCATCTCTTTCTGTTGGGCCTGTTGGTTGCCAGAAAGGTAGCGGATAAGTGGACACACCAAGGTGACCAGCGTGCCTAATTAAAACCATGTGGTCGAGCAGATAAAATGCTTGCCCGCAGCTTCGTGCCACCTCTCACCAGGCTTGAAAAATGCAGATGAAGTAAAAATTTTACTTAGGAAAGGATTGTGCCGTAGGAAGCAATAAACTACTGAGGACCATTGAAGGACGACATTACTTTATCCCACATTTTTACTACTACTACAAGTGAACAAAATACATCGTTAATTTGATATATATATATATATATATATATATATATATATATATATATATAAATCAAATTTGGCCTACCCGAATTGTGTACAAATTTATTGGTCATTTATTTAGGAATATATGCCAGCATGTTTAACTAAATTATTTTTATGTAAAAAAATGTTTGCTTTAATGGCTAGCTCGAATAAACAATTACAGTGGAACCTTGGATTACGAGCATAATCCGTTCCAGAAGAACGCTTGTAAATCAAAGCACTCATATATCCAAGCATGTTTCTCCATAGGAAACAATATAAACTCAATTAATTTGTTCCACAGTCACTGCTTGTCTATGCCGTACTGTATATGGCCACAGTTCCAGGGGCGCCTGGTGTATGCAATACCGCACGTGGCCAGATTTGCGGGGGCGCTGGTAAACCTCTAAGACGTCAGAATCACTCAGCAATGCTCGGAAAGTGTTTTACACTTTTGGTATTTCAGAGGAATTCCGAGAATTTATGGCTGCCTCCGAGGCTCAGCAGCGCCCCGCAAATCTGGCCACATGCGGTATTGCATGCAAAAAGGCTAAATTCTACTCATGCGAGACACCACACGCAAACCGAGTCAGGATTTAGAAAAAAAAAACTGCTTGTATTGTGAAACGCTCGTTAACCGCATTACTCGCAATCCAAGGTTTTACTGTACATCATTGAATTTAGTCCATAAGGTCTTCTTCAAAGGATAAAATTATGTTAGCATCATAATCAAATCTGAATTTCTTTGTTCAGTCATATCTTTGGGCTAAGTGTTGCATGATAATATTGATTATGATTCAACTGTTTTTATATCTTGTGAAGCACCTGGCTCATTTATTAAACTCGTATCTCAACTGTATGCCCTGTATATATGCCCTTACTTTTGCTTACAACAGCAAGCATCCTCCCAGTGCACATTTCAACACTCTTGTCCCTGCACTCCCAACACAGTCTGCTGGTTGAACATAGATAGAGCAGCAGCAGACCGATGAGGCTATCCCTGTGCTCTCCCTTCCTGCAGTCATGTTCATAGAAGTTAACAGCACTGTGCAAACCAACATTCTGCTGGACCTGCCTCCCCTAGTCAGAGTGCTGCTGCACAAACAGATACTACAAAGCCAGATCAGAAATTTATACTTTTTGTATTTAAAACTACAGTTTTAAGGCCAAGTGTCAGTGGGCTTTCGCTGGTCTCAGAACGGTTTCTTTCTCCATACAAGTCAATTGGAATGCAAAAGAAGCAGGTTGATACAGCTTGTAGTAGGTCAAATGCAAGCCCTTCAAACTGATAACAACGGTTTTGTCACGTTTTGTGTTTTCCCATGGCTGGTGGTCAAAATGTTCCTATCCTGAACGTGATTCTTCTGGGTTCAGGAGGTTGAAGCTCCCCTAAATGCGGCAGCTCCTAAACTCTGCTAAAAGCCTATGTGTACATGGACACATAGGCTTTTATGGAGTTGAGTTTGGGAACTTTGGCAAAAAAATGGCAAAAGCTCCTAAACTCAAGTTTAGGAGCTGCTAGTGTACATGAAGCCTTAAGCAAGTTGCATTTGCCCAGGCTCAGGCTCTTATGAGCACATAACTGGCTTAAAGTGGTTGTAAACCCTTACATATACCCACTGAAGGGACCAGCCTCAGACGATACATGGAGATTAAACACATCCTCCTACATAAGTTGTTCCTGTTTATCTGCGCCCCTCTCTTTTTTACAGCCTTCTAAAACACACATTTTACACAACATTTCTGAGCTCCAGAAGGCAGGGGGCAGGGATTTAACATCACATACTCACAACATATTGCAGGGAGTTGAGTGTAATCTAAGACCAGATGGGAGGAAAAGGATACACCCCCCCCCCCCCCACACAGTCTCAAAGGGAACAGGCACAGCTGGTGCTGTCAATCACGCGCTGGAGGGGTTCCATCTCCTCGGATTGTCTGGTGTTGGCATAGACTGTCCGAAGTGACTCATGCAGATAGCATAGGAATAAGACAGACAGAGAATCACACTAAGTGCTTTGGATTGAGGCAAGTACACCCTATAGAAGGATATGATTTGTTCATTTTTCATATCAGGGGCTTACAACCACTTTAAAGGATGTTTTTTTTTTAATATTTGCCCACAGTTCCTCTTTGTATATACAAAAGTATTACAAAAAAGGAGTAGGCTCAAAAATGTTTGACATCTGTGTCCTATTTCTACCCGTTTATAATTTTTTTTTTGTAG
>BLSH010001156.1:659555-672708 GCA_018402905.1 Glandirana rugosa | reverse complement strand
TACGAGTCAAACCACACATATCGATAAAAAAAAAAAGAAACCTCTCACGTACACTAGTCGTATCCCGGATAATCGTGAGACGTCTGTCTCCCAGTCTCCAGAACGTCAGACTATCCTATCAGTCTTTTGAGGAGGATGTTCGAAATTGGTCACAAACTGACCTATAACTATCTTCAGTGTTCTGACGATATATGACGACTACTCTTTTCCATAAATCGGCAAATATAAATGATTTTATTAACGTAAAGGTACAAGACACGTGACACCCTCTGGTCTATATCACTTACATCCCAGGACCCAAATCATTGTGAAATTCAAAGTATAACGTAAAAATCTAACGGTCCCAGTTGTACAGAAAAGTAGATATGGAGCTATATTAATCACCCGACCGGGGAGCTCGTGTAGGAGACGACCTTACAGCGCCATACCGGAACCGGAAGTCTACTTAAAGTATATCTTAACTAAAGAATAAAAATGCAATATGAAACTTAAAGTGTTACTAAACCCAGGACCCTACATTCACTATATCTGGTCTCCCACAGTGCACAGAACATGGAAATGCAATTATTTTAGTAAATATAAACGGCTAAATACCTTTTCTCATCAGCAGTATATAGCAGTCTTGTGACTTCTATCAATATCCAGTCAAACACTGGTTAAAGCTTGTAGGAGGAGTTTTCTGACTATCCTATCAGACTGCAAGACCTCTGACCCTCTGTCTGCAGAGTGCTAATAGGCCCTATGCTGATCACATGCACTCTCCAAAGAAAAAAAAAAATAGCTATACACACCAAACTGAGCATGTGCAGTCTGACTCCATATAGACTCTAAATATCAGGAAATTATCAGGAGACAGTGGAAGGATGGGAGGATCTGTGCATACAGGATCAAACAGCCTTTTTACACAATGCAGAGGATTAACCCCTTAGGTTATACAGTGAGTATAACAAGCATGCTTTATTGCATATACAGACTGATTTTACTATTGTGGGTTTAGTAAAACTTTAAGAAATAAATTGATGTAAGAGAATTGATATCGCTTCTGTTCTTTAGGGCCGGTTCAAACAGGGGCGATCAGACTTGCGGGGCAACTTTGCTAGGCAATTTGAAAGCAACTTCAGCGCGACTTTGCTGTGGCCAATCAGAGAAGGGAGGGAGGGGGTTGCCCTAAATAAATTCTATTCTTTTCACTGTGAAGTCGCTTTTCTTTAGATGGGGGACCCGACTTGGAGGCAACTTCCATTGAATTCTATGGGCACAAATTGGATAGAAGTCTCCTCCAAGTAGTACAGGAATCTCTTCTGAAGTCGCCTTGAAGTTAGAGCGACTTCAGTAGTGTACATAAAGACGGCTCCTATTCACTTCAATGGGATTTCTTGCGTCAAGCGACCTGGGGCGCCCCAAGTCGCCCCTGTGTGAACTGGGCCTTAATTTCTAATTGCAGCTTCAGGTTTGGGAATTTACTATTAGACTACAGAATAATAATAAATGATTAATTTTCATTGGAGTGCAGTGTAGGGATTTTATTTTGTTTTTGCTAAAAATGTAATATATTTCAGCTTACCGGCCCTTAGATGTGAGGAAAACATTCGTTATCTTTTTTTAAGGTTAAATGCATTTTCTGCAAGTACAAAAAAATACCAGTTGATTCTGCAAAAAATCCTTGGAACTTCCTGGGGACTAAACAGAAATCTCAAACAATATTAGCTTTGACTACAAAGCATCACCCTCTGTGTAATTAAGAAAAGAACAGGGTGAGGTGTTCATGGTCCATAGCAGAAGAGCAGCCTAGGAGCACAACACTATAGACACCCCATAGATACAGTATGGTGAGTGAGCCTTGTCTGCCTAGGAAGAAAAATGTCTCATTGGCAGCATGTTCAGATAAAAATTAAGAAGAAAAACCTTGAAAGCAGAAAATGAATGAATTCACCACTTCTAATGACTTGTAAGCTGCTATATATTCCAATTTTGTTTTTGGGTTTAGATAAGGCTAATTTGATCAATTTTTAGCTGTGAAAAAAACTTCTTCAAAATGACAAAAGAAGCAAACAGAGCCTCCCTCAACCTCAAGTGCTTGTTCGCATATATGTACTAAGCTCCGGGGGGGCAGTTTAACGCATTGGGGGCGTGACCTGGTTGGAGTCCAGGCTGAGGTTGCCACTCTACTCACTGTTCCAGGACATCTAGATGTGCGACTTTTAGCGGCCACCCCATTGTTCTCTGATGCCTGTTCACATATAGTGTAGTTACCGGCATTTTTCTGCACTGGAAGAGCCCCAGTCACCGCTAGGACACACAATAAGCAATTGTTTTCTATGTGCCCTATTCGCACTGCAATGAAAAAATGCAGACATGATGCATTTTATCGCAGTGCACAGGAAGGTACTGCATGTCATTGTACAACAGCGCAACGCACCAAGCATATAATATAAAGCTCTAAAAAAAAAGGGAGCGTTGTGATGATGCGCAACACACCGTCCCCTACCGCCAACTCACTGCAGTGGAAATGGAAAACTGCCTGCACACTAACGCAGTGGTTTAATGTGTGGGCATTGAACTGGCCCTTTTAAGAATGGCTACTCCTCCAGCTATGAAAAAGTGCAGCTACTTCATCAGAGAATAGCAGAAAAAAAAAAGATTCATTTTGATATCTGGGCTGACATTGTAAGAACTGAGAACTGAGAATAGCAGTTTATAAAGTCATTATTTCCTGCAGTCTATGGGGCATTGTTTCGTTTAGTTACTTAAAAATAAATGCATTCCAATTGCCATTAAATTTAACGTTAAGCTTTTACATTATTAAAAGAACGCCCAACCAACATATGGCACGCTGTATTGTTTTATGCATTTAGCAGCCAATGCAGGGTCAACTTGTTACCTTCGTATCGCACAGAGAGTGATAGAACATTCAACTTCAGCTGCTGAAAGTAAAATAGGTTTTAAAAAGTGATTAATATATACATATTATTTTAATGGCCATGTCGTTTCTTTTTTCTGCAATGAACAGCCTCATCTGAAATCTGCAATCACAAAAAAACATTACTCCTTGTAACTGTGTTTAATTACTTTTCTAATAAACTTAAGATGCTAATTAAGTGCTGGTTATATGATGACAATAATCAGTCTATAAGTAAAATTACTTCAGTTCTAGGCTTACGTCAGCAGATGGTTAAGAAATTCAGTGTTTATTCTACTGAGCGGAGTGGACACGGACCTGTCATTGGGGATCAGCGGAGCGTTCCCTTGCTGAGCATGCAGATGACAGGTCCGTGCCCACTCCGCTATGTAGGGCAGACACGGACACAGTCCCCCTCTCCTCTATGGGGAAATCGAATGGAAACGGACCACCTGTCAGTTTCCATTTGATCCGATCCGCAAGACGGATGGAAAATAGGACCATCATCTGCCTGTTTTTGGCGGAGAGGATCAGATGGCAGTGGGTCTGAGTGGACATGTGTCCGCTGACATCCGTCGCTCCATAGAGGACAATCCAGGTCCATCAGCTTTCAGGTTTCTTTGTCAAATCTTAATTGAATCAGCTGAAGTTAGAAGCTGATTGGCTACCATGCACAGCTGCACCAGATTTTGCACTCTGCAGTTTTAGTAAATCAACCCCCCTGTGCATGATTGCCAGACAAGCAACTTTCTACTGTCAACTTTTTGGATAGAATGGGGAAGGGTAACAGCCTTATCAGGTTTTATTGTGGTCTGTTTCCTTTCTAGGGTGATTTCCCCTAACTTCCTGTCTTCAAATGTGAAATCTCTCCAATTAGAAGACAGACAAAAATTAAAAACACACTTTTGGTAGAGCGTAGAAGATCTGGAACTTATGACAATGTTTTATACCTTTCTGTTCCAGGGAACTCTCCCCTTTGTGTGGGAGTCACAGGGACAGGAAATAAGAGAAAATCTGCCCAGTGAGGTCACAGACCGGAATAGATGACTTGCAGAAATTTTAAGTACTCCCAACTCTATCCAAAACTTATGATAATATATTTTGGTTTGAGTTAGAATTTAATGTATTTAAATTATTCATTTCCCTTTCAATCTGTAGTGGACCTCCTAACTGTAGGTCAAGCAGGACACTCATGGCTCACAGCCTACCTATTTACCACAGAGGAAAAGAATGGGAGGCAAAACTTTGTCCCCTAATCCATATGAGGAAGCAGCAGCTATCTTAAATTTTCTGCAACTGCCAAATTCACATTTAAATTTCTCTTTATTGGGCCATGACAACAGAGCTCATCATGTCGTAGTAAGTATTTTCCAGGATCCTCATCCCCTTGCTCTTGTAACTGGCTCACCTTTCATTTCACAGCACTAGGTGAAAGCCTGAGATTGAATTCCATCATTTTATATTAATTATGGAATTCCTGCCCCTTTTTTACTGAAACGGTTATGGTAGAAATATAGGAGTTCCCACAATTTTTTTTTATTTACAGCTGCAGTGTCTGGGGCTGTCATAGTAATCCTAGCTTCACTATCTAACTAGGTAGTGAACAGAAATATGTATGCAGAATAGCAGACCAGACTACTTAAAGTGTTAATAAACCCAAAAAACAGTAAAATCAGTCTGTATATGCAGTAAAGCATGCTTGTTATTCTCACTGTGGAACCTAAGGGGTTAATTCTGCACATTGTGTAAAAAGGCTGTTTGATCCTGTCTTCTATGATCCTCCCCTTCTTCCACTGTCCCCAATCCATCTGTTGATAGTACAGAGTCTTAGGGGCACTCTGCACATACTCAGTTTGATGTGTATTGCTAGGGAGTTTCTTTTTTTTTTTTTGGAGGGGGGGGGGGTGCATGTGATCAACACATGGCCAGTCAGCACTGTCCAGGCAGAGGGTCAGGAGTCATGCAGCCTCAAAGGACAGTCAGATGAGAATGAAAACTCCTCCTACAAGCTTTATCCAGTGCTTAGCTGGACACTGATAGAGGCCACAAGACTTCTATATACTGCTGATGAGAAAAGGTATTTAGCAGTTTATATTTACTAAAATATTTGCATTTCCATGTCCTGAGTACTGTGGGAGACCAGATATAGTTCTGGGTTTAGTAACACTATAAATGTAGCTGCCTGTCTATTTTTTTTAGGTGATTGACTTAACCACTTGCCCGCTGGGCACTTTTACCCCCTTCCTGTCGAGCCCAATTTTATAGGGTTTGTACTGTGGAAGCTGAACTCAAAAAGGAAAATGAACAGTAAAGTACTAGTCATCAGTATTGCCCCTGCAGCAAATCATTTGCCCATTACTGACTTATGGCTTGTTTTTCACTTTGTCTCTGTGTAGATGACATCCTGGTAGAGGTGTAGAGATTTGCTCCTCAAGTCAGAGCTACGCCTCTGATGAATGGGGATCTGAAAGTGGGGAATATTCAATCAGCAGCCGTAGAGGTGGCAGAAGCATAAATCACAGAATGGGCGAAGCAGGGAGATTCTTGCACTGTGAGTTCTCAGACACTGCTTCCTCTGAGCTGAGAATTATGGCAGAGAGGTCTTGTTGGAATAGCTAAGCCATTTAAGAAGCCAGGTCAGCTCAAAATTCTCTACTTATAATGAAAATACCATTTTTGGTTGGACCAACCCTTTTACAATTTTACGAGGCGGAGTACATGAGAAAGGCTGACTGCACTGAGAATGTAATGTTTAAACTGTAAAGAGACACTTGTACAGAACTAAGACTTAAAAGTCATAGCCAATGTTCACTGACCCACCGTATACTAGAGATTTGTGAACTTCTAAGATGCTGCTCCTTTCCTGGTTCACAGCATACAAATTGGATTGACCCATATTGAACTATGGCTTGCACATTGTTTCCAATTATAACATATAGGTTGGGACAAGTGATATACGAATTTAGCTGCATGAGTATCAAGGTGATCTGAGCTGAATTTTTGGTCTATAAAAAAATCAGCCAGTTAAAGAATAACTCCAGTAAAATTTTCAGTGAACTACCATATGGGAAATCCAACAACTGAGAAGTCAGAAGGTCCATTTAAAAGGTAACCATACTTTTTAAAATGTTATCTTCTTTGATGTAGCCAGGGACAGCAAGCTAACCTTTGTTTCTTGTTCTGCGCTTTCTGTCATAAGAGCCCCAGGTCAGTACAAACATCAATTTGCTTATATTTAGCCAGTCTGCACTCTACAGTATAGATAGCAGGACATTTCAGACCAGGACTGAGAACTAGAATTGGTTTCCATAATTGGTTCACTAGAACAACATGGTTTATGGCAATGTGGGCAAGACTTAGCTAGCCTTGTGCATGCCTCTTCTTTTTTAGAAGTTTTCTTATTTTTTCTTTCAGTGATTACATCAATGCAGTGTAGAGAATACAGTTATCCACAGAGTACCATGACTTCACCCTCTCATCACATCTGCAATATCCTTTCTCTCTCTCTCTCTTTCTATCTATGAGATAAATCAAGTAGTGTGCAGTGGGTGGTAAGAACACCTAGCCTGTGTATTATAGCTGAGCAGCTGGTGCATCCAGAACTTATTACTGGAAAGCAATTTCAAGTTTTGGGGGAAGCTTTGCATGCCTTTGGAGCATATCATTAAATGAAATGACGTGAGAATCCACATTTTATTTAAGCACCGTCTTTTCAAAGCATGAGGTACAGTGACATCTACATATTTGATGTAAACAACTTGTAAACATATTTGATGTAAACAACTTGTAAACATGCTTCACCCAACAATATATCTTTAGGTTAGTGAATTTATTTTTGATGAAAAATGATTTAATTTTGGCTTCAGAATTTTAACCTGCCCTGCTTTTCTAGACTGTTTTCCTATACAAATACTGTATAATTGCATCAGAGTAAACATTTTATGAGTGAATTATTTCAAGTAGCGAATTCTAAACAGGAAAGGTTTGGGACAAACAACTGTTTGAGTTCTGTGATCCCCATATGAAGCCGTTAACATTATGATACTACATAAATCATCAAATTCAGATTTCCATTAGAGGAATTTTACATACAGATCATTAATTTAATGTTGATATTTTGACAAATTTGGGTACCATTTGACACTATCAGACATATTAATTCAACCCTCCCTTGATATCCACCATTGTTAAATTTCATAACTGTAACCTTGTATTTCATTTATAAAATTCTATCACCTCTCCAGTGAGTCCAAGTAGCTTGTACATTTCATGTATTAACAAACCAACATTATGAAGAAGCTGGAGGTTCTTTTTTTTTGCAATTCCTAAAAACCAGAGTTCCAGTAATGTGAACAGAACTGGCACACACACAGACAGCAGTCAATTTTGTCAGGCCTTGTGCTTTTGCCATTGGTTTTTTTGTCCGGCCTAGACACCAAGCAGCAGCTAAGGCAGCTGAGGTTCGAGTGAAAATTGGCTTCTGGTTTCTCACCTTGTTCACAGACGTCTCTGTCAGCTTTAATGGAGCACGCAAAATTTTAATGTCATTTGTCAATTTTACTAGTTGACAATATTTGGGATAAAACAGAGGGGCAAAATTTGGGGTTTGTCAAATTCAAAAATATATGAAATATATATCCTTCCTTTTCCTTATCAAATCTCTTCCAAGTGACTAAGGGATGTTCTTTTGAAATTATTTCCACGTTAGATCTCCAAAGTGGTGTGCATGTTAGGGCTGTTCTACCAAAAGAGTCTTCTGCTTTTAGGTAAGGTTGGTTAGAACATTGAGATTTGAAATTAATAATTGTGACAGATGGGAATGTAACGATAGAGGTTCATGGTCAAAGGACACCGGCACAGGAACCATCTGGCATCCTGATCGAGAAAACAAAAAGCATTGATTAATGATGGATTATATACACAGTCCATGATGTGGTCTTTGATCTACCATCACTATGAGTTGAAGTCATTGACTCTCCTATGCCGACATCACTCCTCCTGTGGCCTCCAAACAAGGCATGAACAGGAATGGCGACAAGGAAATTTCTGTAGTCCACACGTGAGTTTAAAGGTAGAGTGGCCTGCCTTTCTCTTTTTGTGCTCTAGATAGATATGTTTTTAGCACACTGTTCCATTCTCAGGGCGGGATTTGGGGCAGTTGGTCCTCAGGACAGGCTGTACTGAGGGCGCTAAGGTGCAGAAGAAACCCGAGATTAAAGTTAGGCCCAAGCCCCCCCAGGCACAGAACATGGACCATCCATAGCCATGGCTGATGTCATCAGGTAGACCGTACAGGAACCGAGGGTAGCGGGATAGCTCAAAGTTGATACCTGCTACGCAGGTGCACAGTGAAATGATACAGAAGGTGCCTGTGAGTGGAGAGAGCAAAGTATTAGGAGGTCAGTGTTTGTATTGCCTTTTAAAATGCACACTCTATAGGTTTAGTTAGGACAAATAGAGAACACGTAATAGTCATTAAATGGTCAGACCAACAACACAGAGTATTATAGGGAATCTCTCAAGAATTCCAGTGGTCAGATCTCAACCCTTGAGTTACCATCTCCACCCCTTTGACATGACCATTACAGAGGATGCAGCAATAGAATGATATTTTGAGCAGTACTGTAGAGTAAGATTGCACAGTAGAGGTGACTTATCCAGGAATCCTGGCTACGTCGCCTCCAAGAGATGAAAAAATTAGCTGAACAATTAAATACATACATATACTGATTAGGGCCAGTTTTAGGAGGAAGCCAAATAATTTACCAGTATGTTTTTGAAATGTGTGAGGAAACTCCTACAAACATGAAGAGAGTTTACAAACGCAGTGCAGATAATGTCCTTGGTATGAACTCAGCGCTCTGTGGTAAGTTGTAGAGTTGGCAACATACATTACAATTTGACTGTACAATCTCTGAACAATCTCATTTACAGTCTATTTTAGCTTTAACAACAGCTATAAAATGTGAGGACCTGCCTAGACAATCAATTATATTTTTAACTGGTTGAATATGCCCTTCCTTCATGGAGATTTTGGTCTAAAGATCTTAAGCAGGGGTCTCCAAACTGTAGCCAGAGGGCCAAATCCAGTTTGCTGCAAGGTTTTACATGGCCCTCTGATGTAAAAGGGGGACTCTGATGGGTACATGGGTGTAAGAGGGCATTCTGATGTAAAGGGGGGTCTCTGATGTAAGAGGGACTTTGATGGAGACTGATATTAGGGGTGCTCATGTCTTTGCTTTGCTTTACTGTAGTTTTTTCTGTTGTTCTAAATAATATGCTGATTACAAAAAAGTAACATAGTTTGATAAGTGATTCCTTGTCTTTAAACAATTTAACAATGCCTTCTAATTAAGTTTTCCACTAGAATAATCTCATTTTTACTCCTCCATAATAAATGGTCATTAATCTTTATTTCTTATTTTTTATAAGAAGATATAGATATAGAAGCTATAGGTGGCTATCCCCATTTGTCACCTGGCCACTGCTCTTGTAACGGCTCTGTGTAGCTCATTTGCGGTGTAGCTGGAGGACTAGGGTACGGTCTTACCTGCCCACTGTGCAGTTAATTTACAGTGCAGTAGGCGGAACCCAGGTCCCAGTCTGACCCACCCACTGTGGAGTTCATGTAGTGTAGTGAAAGTACCGAGGTGCTGGTTTGATCGGCCCACCACTAGTGTCATTGGATTGATAGACCAATGCAGTTTTCTGAGGTGCATTGAACGTCCTTAGGATGTGATGCTGGGCGTCTCACTGATCTCTCTTCCCAACATCTGGGCATAGTGGCAGGACTAGAAGACATTGTGACATCATCCATTTTAAACTAAAACCAATTTCTCAGAATGGAAGTAGCAGAAAAACAATCTGCTTTTATTTACTTCGCATAAGGAAGGAAAATTTAGGAGAAAAAATTAGTGGATTCTTTAGTAGATTCTTCATTAAATTTGATTACTGCATTTAAAAACTAAAACTTTTTTTGGCTTGCAAATATTTTTAAATTATACAATGTTGTCTTTGTACTGAAAAGTTTGGAGACCCCTGATATAAAGGATATAATACAACCGGATTTCAATATGTATGGCTATATGTAGTTAATGTTAATTAGTGGCAGCTCTGACAACTTGCCATATGTGCTTCTTGTATTAGAACAGGGGTCTCCAAACTTTCTAAACAAAGGGCCAGTTTACTGTCCTTCGGAGTTTAGGGGGGCTTTGCGCCCCAATTGTTGGTGTCATTGGGTTAAATTGTGTCCCATCATTGGTGTCATTTGGAGGAATTGTGACCCATTGTTGGTGTCATTTGGAGGAATTGTGCCCCATCGTTGGTGTCATTGGGAAGAATTGTGCCCCATTACTGGTATCAGTGGATGAAATAGTGCCCCAAGGGTTGGATAAAAGCAAGCAAAGGACCGCATCTGGCCTTCGGACTGCAGTTTGGAGACCACTGTATTAGACTGTTGGGCTGACTGCAATAGGAAATGCTGTTACTGGCAGGATCCCCAGGTAAGAAATGAAACATTCGCTAAAAAGTATTCGTTTAACCCCTTCCTGGCGACCACCTTCAGGCCCTTTAAGGGTTCTAAATGCTAGGAGGGGGAGGCGGGTGTTAGGGTCATGTGACCGCTGTGATTGGCTGTCACAGCAGTCACATTATTAGAAAGCTCCTGACCACTAGTATGCATTGGGAGCTTTACGGTAACTGGCTACCATGCTGGGAGCGCACTCTTAGCAAGGTAAGTGGTTTACACAGGGCCACATTGATGCAGCCACTCAGCGCAATGACCCACACGCCAGTGTGAAGAGGTTAATAAAACTGTATACAGTGAGACATTTTTCTAAACATGCTTAAAAATGTAATTCTGGATCTACATAAACCTCAATGGCTCCTTAACATTGTGCATATAGTGCAGCTTTGCATCTTAGATAAGAGCCATTGTGTCTTACCTCCCATAAGGAAGAGTAGACCTGCAACATACTGCATGAGCCCTCTGTCCCAGCAGCACCCCAGCACGCCAATGATCCATCCAAACAGGATGATGGCTACCGCCATGCCCATAAAGCCAGCTGTCATTCTGCGCAAATCTGTGGAAACAATAATGAGAATGTTTAAAATGTGTAGCTCAATATTTTTGGCAAAAAACATACTTAGAATCACAACTGGCACAGTAACCCATCATACATATTTAACCTGTGGTTGAACAGCATTGGTAAAAAGCAAAATGCATTGTGATTGGTTTATTGGAAAAAGTGCTTTGGTGCAAAGGTGTGGCGCAATAAATAATCTATGGATATATATGTCAGTGAATTAACTTTGCATAAATGTGTGTGCTGTGTGAAAACACTTATGACATATTCCCTTGTGAATCTGATTATCACAATAAATCATTATAAAATAGCATAAAAATATATCAATAAAAATATATCAATAGAACATGTACAAATATCAAGTCCACTTGTTGCTGAATGTCTCCAAACATTCAATCTGACATCCTGTAATAGTCAATGCACTATATTCTCATCACCATATGGGCGTGATCTGGAGTGAAGATGGTGACTGTTTTGACCCTTGAAACATGTTGGCTATATCTTCAGACCTGCTATCAAGATAAGTAAGCTTTTGCTGGACCTGATACAAACCTGTGGTTCTCTCATACTATTATATACTCTTCTGACCTTTCCTGTACTAGACTGATGAGTCATCAGTGAGCAAAACAGATGTAGGTGTAGTTTGCTACATTAAATGTCAATTTCTTCATTGCCTCTGACCTCTTTTTAAAAATATCTCAAGCTCACAGAAAAGGGGTGCACTATATCAAACCAAAGCAGCAAAGCAGATAGTAATCTGCAATAAGGTTTGCTAAAATCAAGGTTTATGTTATAAATCATGTAGTAAAGATACAAAGCTGATATTTTACGTCCACAGCGATTAGATATTAAATTGCACCTAGCATCAGATATTTTTTCATGTTAAATGTAGAGGCTAACTAATGTGTAAGGCCTGGTTCACACCTATGCAGTTTACATATCCCAGGTGCACTTTGCGTTTTTCAATACACGTTAAAATCAATGGAACCAAAAACCAGAAAGAAAGTCCCTGGCCTTTTCCATATCATTCACAGGTGTGAACGTGACCCATAGTAAATGGACTGTAGTGTGTTTCTGCAAAACTGAAAGCTCACTAAAAAATGTATAGATGTGAACAAGGCCTCAAGGTGGATTCACACCGCCCCACTATGGTTTGGCCAAAAGGGCACCAAAACCGCAGGGCATAATGGAAGTCTATGGAAAAGCGCAGCTGCCCTAATCATAACACTCTCAAATATTTACAGTACTCCCTCTCAAAGAGATCACAGTCTGCCACACCTGACAATTTATTAATCTGCTTTTCTTTTCAGAAGGGTAAAGCCATCTTTAATGTTAAGGCCTCATCCAGGGACACTATCTACTTCCTGGACTGAGAGGCCGAGTTAGACCTCACTTACACTGCTGCTGGTAACGTTTAGAGGCATTTGGGCATTTTTTCAGCTGCCCCTGAACTTTCCTCTGTTATCTTATCAGTACATTTACACAGGGTCGTTTAAGGTCATTTCCAGGCAGTTGAGTTTAGAGGCTTTTTTTGGAATGCAAAAAAAATGGGTTCAGACGTCAGTTCGGAGGCATTTGAAACGCCAAACAGCTTGTAAACGCTGCTAAACGCGGTAACTCGCATCTAGGACCGTTTAGTTCACAGACGTTTCCATTAAAAAAAAAAAAAAATATATATATATATATATATATATATATATATATATATATATTTTTTTTTTTTTTTTTTTTTTTTTTTAAAATGCTCCTAGACGCGAATGTGACAAAACGCCGCTAGACGCAGCATGCAAAACGACAGTTTTAGACACCGGCTTCTAGCTGTCAAATAAAATGATTCAGGGGCGGTTGAAACAGTGTCCTATGTAAATGGAGCCAAAGAGATATCACAATTCTGTAAAGCCTGGTGCCTGTTCAGCTCTTAGCTGTATTCACAAATGTCTGACACAGATAAGCAACCAGCTGCGGCTTCTCACCTTGTGACAGGCTACAAACGTACAATGAAACTCTGCGGAAGTCACGGGACCGTGACAACTTGCGTAGGGGACCTGGGTGGCGTGATGCAAGTGTATGTCTCAAGAGATTCACCATACAAGCAACGCTTTTCAGAGACTGTTCTTAGTTTTAAATGGAGTTTATTTATGGTACGAACATACCACTTAGAGAACTCTGT
>BLSH010001156.1:649204-659545 GCA_018402905.1 Glandirana rugosa | reverse complement strand
TACCACTTATATATTTTTTTTTTTTTTTTTTTTTTTTTTTAAAATGCTCCTAGACGCGAATGTGACAAAACGCCGCTAGACGCAGCATGCAAAACGACAGTTTTAGACACCGGCTTCTAGCTGTCAAATAAAATGATTCAGGGGCGGTTGAAACAGTGTCCTATGTAAATGGAGCCAAAGAGATATCACAATTCTGTAAAGCCTGGTGCCTGTTCAGCTCTTAGCTGTATTCACAAATGTCTGACACAGATAAGCAACCAGCTGCGGCTTCTCACCTTGTGACAGGCTACAAACGTACAATGAAACTCTGCGGAAGTCACGGGACCGTGACAACTTGCGTAGGGGACCTGGGTGGCGTGATGCAAGTGTATGTCTCAAGAGATTCACCATACAAGCAACGCTTTTCAGAGACTGTTCTTAGTTTTAAATGGAGTTTATTTATGGTTCACAAATGCACTTAGGATGTGTATTTTTGAGCACTGATTATTGAGTATTAGCAGGCGCAGCATTTATATATTGTTTGATAAACTTACAATGTTGCAGTCTTATCACTGGAGGAGAGGAGACTGGGTAAATGTAGGGAAATGCTTCCTCCTGCCTGCAGATGACTAAAGACATCATCTCAGCCGAAGCAATGGAACTTTTTAATTAAGAAAGGTGAAGCTTTATGAAAAATTATACACCTCATCAACTCCATGGCTACCACAGTATCAGATTTAAGGCAGGTAATTTCTGTACATGTTGTACCATTTCCCAGTAAACGTAGCTGTGGAAAGGACCTTTCCATGTTCTTACAATAAAACCAATGTTTTGTCTATGTAATGCAAGGCAATGGGTTCTCTTAATTGCTTCTTTTTCACCCAAACTCAGGCATCCAGTCCTGCATTGTGCTAGGAGAGGGATAGAGTCACAGGCTCCCCCTACTCGGATATACTGGGCAAATGGAGGAAATGTGTGTGTGTATAGACAGGATTAAGGTGGCCAGGTAAGTGGTCCTGTGGGAGGTCAAAATATAAATTTAGTTGAAAGCGGTCCTCTCCTTTATCCATGCAAGGGTCATTTACAGTGGCGACTGGTGAAATTTTGGGATGGGGGCTCCAGACCCTGCCCTTCCTTTTTGACCCCTCCCACTTCTCATAGATTCCACCCATTGTGTCAGGAGTATACAGCCCAGCATCACCAGATAGAGTATACAGCATCACTAGATAGGGTATACAGCATCATCAGATAGGGTATACACAGTACCAGATAGGGTGTACAGCATCACCAGATAGGGTATACACAGCATCAGATAGGGTATACTGCATCACAGAGAGGGTATACACAGAACCAGATAGGGTATACAGCATCACAGATAGGGTATAGCCAGCACTAGATAGGGTATACACCGCACCAGAGAGGGTATACAGCATCACAGAGAGGGTATGCACAGCCCAGATATGGTATACAACAGGGAGAGAGAGAGAGAGAGAGAGAGAGAGATTATCTGTAGTCAGTCGGATCTGCAGTTAAAAGGGTTAACATTACTGTCAGCTCCAGGAAGCCTCCATCTCCCGGCTGGACAGGCAACAACACAGATTCCCACACTCACCTTCAGGCTACACAGCACTCCATCCCGGGCTCAGCATTTCCAGCTCCGCCGCATCAGTGTGATTGTCATGAGTGATCCACTCCCCTCCTCACATGGTGGTGAGTCAGACATCTTGCAGCCGGCATGTCTCCTCTAGCTTAGCGCCAGGCATCCAATAGGATCGCCTAGCGATTTTGCCAATCAGGAAACAGGTCTCACTGACCTGCCTCCTGAATGGCGGGGGGAATGTTAGTGTGAAAATAGCAAAAATTTGTTCGCTATGGTCACAAAATTGGGTGGGATCAGGGCACACTCTTTGCGCCCCGAGCCCACACTTTTTTTGAAGCCTATTAGAGCCTCTGGCTCTAATCAGGTGCTTAAAAAAACACCCCCTCCCGCCCCCGCCATAGGAATCCATGCGTCCGGCATCCTGAAAGGGGCCCTGCGCATGGATAGAGGGAGGCAGCAGGGATAGGGGGGCGGTGCCCATGCGCCCTCAATGCATGGGCCGCCACTGGTCATTTAGCTCCCCTCATCCCCAGCAGCAAATACTTACCTATTCTCACTCATGCACCAATAGGCTGCTCTGACCCAGGAAAGAAATCCCAGTATAAGCACCAAACTGACCTATCAGAGCTTACACAGAGACATTAACTCCTTCTCTGGCCCCATATGACAGTGGTGGGCCAGTCATAAAGTACCTAAGCTCTGTGATATGGGAGAGGGTGAGTCACATGCTTATAGATAATCAAAAGTATTTCAGTTTGCTTCCCGCTGCCAAACCTAGTGGCCGGTGAGTGAGGAAAGGATGAGTAAGGTACATGTTGCAGGGGAGGGAAGGAGGTAAATGCCCCCTTTTCTTTTGCCCATGAGGGTTACTTAATACCAGAAATCTCAGTCATTTTGGTGGTATTTTCTTTTCATGAGCATCCCTTTTTACTTTAGTTTTGTACAATACTGGCCACTTGTCTCTTGCTCGTTATCCTATATTGCAATACAATCAATTAACATTCAACTGTCTATAATATTCCTCTGGAAGGCTAAAAAAAGCAGCACAACAGATGTGCCCTGAGCGCTGCAGGAATAGGGGGGTGGAATGTTGTGTTTAGAAAACCTCAGCAGAATTTCTGCATTTTTCTGAGTGTGCACCTGACCTGATAAACCACCTCTTCAAATTAAAACCAGCGGGAGCTGACGTTTCCTGACACACATCTGCATATTTCAGAGAGAAGAAGCGGGGAGGGGTCACGTATACACGTAGAGCGCAGCACAACAAGGCAGATCAGCAGTTGCAGACAGGAAGGTGCTCTCCCCTGGTGCCGTTCATGAAGGCCTGACAGCAAATGGGCCATCCTCATCCTATGGCGAATAGACTATTTATAGGCGTATTGTATTATCCAGAGTGAAGGACAATGAGAATGTGTGAATCAACCCAAAGCAGCCAATCAAAATTCATTTTACTTGAGTTACTCTATTTCAAGGCTAGCTATAGCTTTTTTGATGATTTTTTTGTTTTATATGCGAAAAAGGTCATCTTTTAGAACTTAAAACTGCTGCTAGGCTCCACCATATTGGATGTGATGTCAGCAGATCAAGAGCTGTCACTATAGACACAAATGACACTATAGTTTTCTATATCCTATTTCTTTAATCCTTTCCGGGCAGCTAAATAAAAGATTATGTAGGAAGGTAAGGGTAGGAGCAGAGAAGGTGAACCAGGACAGATAGTTATTAAACACTCCCAGAAGAGGAGAGGGCTATAATGTGCAAGGAGAGAAGGGGCTTGGTTAGGGATTTGACTCTCCTGGATTAGTCAAATTTTCTAACATGCCAAGTTAAAGCGGAGTTCCACCCAGAATTTTTTTTTTACATCATTCAAGTAATTTGCCTATATAGACTTACCTTTGAAGGAAAAAAAAATGTATACTCACCTTAAGCCGCTTGTTGTTAGGTGGTCCCTGTAATCTGCCCCTTTTAGGTCCTAGGCTCTTCTTCTCACTTCCTGCTTCACCTGGCCTCCTGGGAGATGTGACTCATCATTTCCCAGGAGTCAGTGAGCTTCCCTGTACTGTAAAATCATGTTATTTCCAGAAAGGAAATGATGCAATTTAAGGCGGACCAAGATCGAGGAGTGCATGATGGTTACCCACCATGCACTTCTTTCAGGAAGGGATGCCAGGAGACTATGGATGGGCATCAGATGCCCTCATCTAAAATGGAAAAGTCCAGCAGTGAGAGAAACGAAACTGTGAGTAAAAAATACATGTAATTACTAGGCGGCTTGAAAGTAAGGAAACAAAAGGTTACATCTATTTAGTATTAAAACAGTGGATGCTAAAAAAAAAAATTCTGGGTGAAACTCCGCTTTAAAAGGTACATTGTAACATAAATAATTTCATTTGGAATTGTTTAAAGTTGGTGACAGGGTCAATTTAATGCCCAATTGAGCTCTCAGTTCAAATAAGCTGCACGCAAAAAGGTGTGCAAAGTCTTAGTTAATTATCTTCAGAAAGCAGCCACAGCCGGAGAAGAAAAGTCTAAACTAGGGGGTCTCCAAACTTTCTAAACAAATGGCCAGTATTCTGTCCTTCAGGTATTAGGGGGCCAGGCTGTGGCCAGTAGTAATTTTGCCCAGAGTCAGACTTTAAAGTAAATGCATCATGAAATGTTATAGGGCCTGTCATTGCCGACTTCCTTCTGAAAATGCAGTTACAGTATGGTGACCCTCTTCAATACTTTTTGAGTCATTGACCTAGAACAGTGGTTCTCAACTCCGGTCCTCGGGACCCACCAACAGGCCAGATTTTAAGTATTACCTTGGGGAGATTCAGACTAGAATACTGCAATCACTGAGCAGCAAATGATATCACCTGTGATGTATTTCAGTTATCCTGCAAACCTGGCCTGTTAGGGGGTCCCGAGGACCGGAGTTGAGAACCACTGACCTAGAACAAGCACGACGATCAGTAAAGTCAGAAGTCCCATTCGGCATACTTATTGTGTGTTTATGTTCCACAGTAAAAGGGTAACCTAATAGCCAGACACCTAGCATTTGAAGAATGAGAATCCACCAGGGGCAACCTCCATATTTCTTTCATCAAAGGTTTCCTTTAAAATATAGCTGGCAATGAACCAGATTTGGAGACAGAAAAATCCATCAAATATTTTGTTCTAATTAAACAAAGCAAACCGATGTTCTCTAATTCTTTATGTTATCACGTACTTTAGTGCTTTCCACACTTAGCTGCCAGGCCTTCAATAAATCAATGTTCACATGCATAATATCACAGAGATGAGCTGATGTTCAAGCGAGCTCCTGGCTGACTTTGGCTGTCTTTTCCTGTACGTGTGAAACTCCCTCTCGGGCTCGGTGTCGCAGCTAATTATGCTCCCTGCGCATCACCTGGCCACACAGGACTTCCCGCTGCTTCTATGCCTGGCACTGCTCGGCTTCTCGCAGGTGGAGAGCAGAAGGCTGCAGACCCCCCACTGCAGACAGACAGGCGGGCAAGGTCATGACACGCCGCTGGGCTCTCGATGGACAGATGGATGTTTCCTGCTCAATGCACAAAGATGGCCAGAGCAAGACCGGAACGTAGAGTTACACATTGTATTACAGAGTAATAAGCACAGTTGGCAGTAGATTTTACCCTTATACCACCCAACTTTCCGAGATGGAAGCTGACTTTTTAGCACCATTTTTTTTTTTTTTAGCAAAGGACATCTTCCACCAGTCAAACTTCCAGTAATTCATGTAGGGAATAAAAAACTCGCCATGCTTAATGCATATCCAGCAAATTCCCAGACTGTGGTCCTTTGACCTTCAGTAAGCCATAGGTGTCTGCCAGCTGGTGAGTGAGGAAATACTTCATAGCTGGCAGGGGGTAGCAGGAGGGTGGAGAATTGGGCAGTAGGGTTTTAGCCAATCCTGCCAGGAGGCAAGCTGTTATACTGCATTGGATAATAAGCTATATAGGGTGCACACCAAGTAATGCAATAGTGTTTTGTCAATAGTACCCAATTAGTTAGCATCCACTGAATTAAAATCTAATATCTCAACAAACAGTTGTCCTCTACTGAAGTGCAAAGTTCATACAACAATCGTTCTTTTATTTAAACTTCACAAATATAACATCTTAAAAAATGCCAAAGATCCATATGAATAGCAAAGTTTTGAGCAAAACACTTGTAGGCAGGTGCAGTCTACTTTCTCCACTGCAGGTGGTGCTCAACCGCAGCGGCATTGCAGGGGTAGAGTAAGTCAAGAGGAACATGGTTCTTCTCTGTTTTCCTGGGTCACTGGGGAAGCTATCTGGTTGGATGTTGCTGCCCCATGTGACTGTCGTGGCCATCTTGAGTCAGGCAGAGTCTATTTAAGACCCTGGCTCCCGGGCTTAGCAGAATTTTGTGTGTGGGTAGTGTAGGGACAGGTCACGCTTCTGACAGGGACAGTGATTAGCGGCGAGAGAGGTTCCAAATGAGTACGGAAAGGATAGGGATACGTGATCCTTCCTGGAAACCTCCCCAGGTTGCATTCCGTCCCTCAACACAGATGCTGTCAGCACATCTGAGCCCTGCTCCACTACACACTGCTGTTATACTGTGAGTGTTCCCGGCCGGGTGCCTTCCCGCCAGGTTTGTGAATTTCTGCATTCTACTTTAATACAAGTTCTGTTCTCTGCAGCCGGACTCTAATGCCCCGTACACACGGTTCGACGATCGCACTTACGACCGTGTTGAATCGTATGTTGGCTGTTGTATGCAGCATACTTATTGCACTACACAATCGTACGTCCCGGGGAAGAACGTTCAGGTGCATGTAATTAGCATCCAGCCGTTCCTGACTTCGGAGCATGCGTGTTTTGCACAATACAACTTGTTGTACCAACTGCTCTGTACACATGATACAGCGGTCGTATGAGAGCTTGTTGGTACGACCAAGTTTTCTAGTCTGCTCATACAACTCCCTTGTACGACCGTCGTATGTTCGACTGTTCAAATCGCGCATACGAACGATCGATTTTGCATACAACGGTCGTGAGTACGACCTGTTGTATGCGATCGTCGAACCGTGTGTACGGGGCTTGAGTGTTTATTACCAGTGCACCACGCTGCACCTCCTCACACTCCTCCTTGAAACACCTGTCCACCTGCCATGATGATGAATCCCCTACATTGTCATGTAATACATGGTGCTTCTGGCTAACACTACAAGGGACGCTGTGGGTTACGTGTGCCATATCCTCAAGGACCTTATCTAACTGAGCATTTATCATCTCCAAAAAAAAAAAAAAATGTTTAGATTTTGGATTCAGTGAGGAAAGGTAAAACTGGATCCATAGACAGATCAAAATGATGCTGGTTCACCTTCTGGTGCTGCCCCGACAGATACTCTGCTTTACTGCTGGCCCTCTTATGGGTTGAATGATTGTGAGTGTTATTCAACCCACCTCCTGTGTTCCCAGGTTCATGGACACACCTCATGGGGGTGCCTAGCCACATCAGCCCTGGCTCACAGTACAATATTGCAGAGAGTGGCACTGAGGTCATAACATCAGCACTGTTCCAACCACCAAAGGAGAAGAGGAGGGTATGCTATGTGAGAGATGACATCGGGTGGGCTTGCTTGTAATTTTTAGTTTACTATTTGAGTAAGTAATTCCTGTGTGTGTTTTAGGCTTCATGCACACAGGACTTTAATAAAACAGCCCAAAAACGTCAGTAGCTTATCAGGGATGTTTTCAGCTTTTACCAGCGTTACCTTACCGCAGTTTTTTTTGTGTTTTTAAAGGACCAGCGTTTTTTTTTTTCTTGCAATTGGTCTAAAACGTCCAAAAACGTTGGCGATTGACGTTTTTGAGCGTTTTTGGACATTTTTAAGCTTTTGAATGTTTTTACAGCTGAAAAACGTCCAAAAAAAAACCTCAGCTCTTGGGTTTTTTTTACAGCTCAAAAACGTCACTGCTAAAAACAGCTGATAACAGCCTGTGTGTGCATGAACACATAGGATAACATGGAGGGTTTATTGACTGTAGAAAAAACGTCTGCAGCTGAAAACAGCTGCTGAAAAACATTCAAAAAACGTCCAGTGTGCATGAGGCCTAAGTGTTACTTGTAATATGTCAGCTTAATCAGGCCTGAGATCAGTGCACAATAAGCTCAAATAATCATGACGACACACCAACAGCAGCTACTGTAGGGCAGTGAAGCCAATTGGTTCAATGTAAGTTGAGATGTTTAAATGTCATTGATATTGGTGGCTACATGTTGTTAATGAACATCAGTACAGGCTGAAAATTTCTTTATTCTCACGGGTTCAGATAAAGTTTACTTTTTGATCTAGACATGCATAGCAAGTAAAATTGCAAATATCACTTCTCATCTTTTATTTTCTGTCTCCTGCTGAGCTGCAACTTCAGCCAGTTCAAATTCCTTGTCTGATTTCTTCAAAGAGGTCTACAGAGATCTTCAAACACAGGAAGAGCTACACTATATTGTCAAAAGTATTGGGACACCTTCCTTTACACGCACATTAAGTTTAATGGCATCCCAGTCTTAGTCCGTAGGGTTCAATATTGAGTTGGCCCACCCTTTGCAGCTATAACAGCTTCAACTCTTCCCAACTTTGTGGGAACAGTTTGGGGATGGCCCCTTCCTGTTCCAACATGACTGCGTACCAGTGCACAAAGCAAGGTCCATAGACATGGATGAACGCGTTTGGGGTGGAGGAACTTGACTGGACTGCACAGAGTCCTGACCTCAACCCCATAGAACACCTTTGAGATGAATTAGAGTGGAGACTGCAAGCCAGGCCTTCTCGTCCACATCAGTACCTGACCTCACAAATGCACTTCTGTTTAGAGCAGTGGTTCTCAACTCCTGTCCTCGGGACCCACCAACAGGCCAGATTTTCAGTATTACCTTGGTGAGATGCAGACTAGAATACTGCAATCACTGAGCAGCAAATTATATCACCTGTGATGTATTTCAGTTATCCTGCAAACCTGGCCTGTTAGTGGGTCCCGAGGACCGAAGTTGAGAACCACTGGTTTAGACACACTCATAAACGTTGTGGACAGCTTTCCCAGAAGAGTTGAAGCTGTTATAGCAGCAAAGGGTGGGCCAACTCAATATTGAACCCTAAGGACTAAGACTGGGATGCCATTAAAGGTCATGTGTGGGTAAAAGCAGGTGTCCCAATACTTTTGACAATATAGTGTAAATCAAAAAACGCATTCCCAGCATCCAGTCTCCAGCAAGGATAAGCAATGAACAGGCACATATAGAAGATTTGTGGGGATGCCTCCCTTCATATCATCACACAATGATTTGCTCTCCTTTCTACCCCTTCCTCATCTCATTGCCATTTCCAGGTAAAAAAAACAAAAGAAGAAGTCGTTTTGGGCCTGCTAGCTGATCAGATATGAGGAGCAGCAGAACAATTAATTTTTATTATATCACAATGCTGCCCTTATCCTTTAACTGTAACCTATACAAATCAATGTAATGGTTCCCATAAAACTTAGCCGTGTGCTACAGCATAGCAGCTCCTCGGTAATCTTATCACAGGCGTACACATGTACAGCTGTTGGGGTGTCCATTAAACCATCCTTGTGTCTTTTGTTACCTTCTACAGAGCCCACGTCGGAAAAAAACATCTGCAGAACAAATGACTGAAGATAAGCTGACATTACATCTGATACATAGGCCGCTACCGGTTAAAATGTTTTCACTTTACTGCAAGTTCAATATTTATGGCATGTTCAGCTAATGACTGTTGTCTGATGTTACTTACAATGCTGATCCTGCAGCTGGGATAAGGCAGACGCCTACTGACCCTTTAAAGTGTCGCTATTTTTTGGACCAATATGCATGTGCCAAACCTGGTAAATCCCTGTGACATCGGAGAATCACTGTAGTGGACACCACCAATGGCAAACCTAGCATATCTGGCACCCAGGGCCAATTATTTTTTAATCCCCAACAACACACACACACCTATGCATGCACAATAAAAAAATAAGTAAATGAAGTGGCGTGCGGCTCCAAATTGTAAGTGTGCTCAAAACGCGCTAACATTGGGAGGGGCTTAAAGGACCAAGGTTAAATAAAAGCTGAGCCTACTCACTGTATACACAGCACACATATGCCACTGTATTTGTACCTAACCCTGAGGAGTGGTAACATACAGGCCACTGCACTGAATACAACCAAAAATATATTTGCCAGTACAATTACACCATACGCCCATATCCCCCACAGTATAGATCTCAACCAACAGTCCCAATTTCACCCCCACTACAGACCTTCACCCACAGCCCTGAATTCCTCCCTCCCAGCATACGGCATCAGTACAAACCCCCTTCCCAGTCTAATGTTTCAGTACAAACACCCCTCATCAGTACAGAACCCATCAGTACAGACACCCCTCATTAGTATAGACCCCCTTATCAGTACAGACCCCCATCCTCAGTACAGACCCCCCTCATCGGTTCCAACACCCCTCATCAGTACAGACTCCCCTCATCAGTACAGACTCCCCTAATCAGCACAGACCCCCCTCATCAGTACAGACACCCCTCATCAGTACAGACCCTCACCCTCAGTACAGACCCCCCTCCTCAGTACAGACCCCCCCTAATCGGTTCCGACACCCCTCATCAGTACAGACTCCCCTCATCAGTACAGACTCCCCTCATCAGTACAGACCCCCCTCATCAGTACAGACTCCCCTCATCAGCACAGATCACTCCCCCCAGACATGACTACTC
>BLSH010001156.1:629643-647468 GCA_018402905.1 Glandirana rugosa | reverse complement strand
AGTCATCCCGTCACCTGTCACAGTCATCCCGTCTCTTCTTCAGTGCAGACTTACCAGATGCCAGCACTGCAGTTCAGAGTGAGTTAAGTCCCCTCGCTGTGTCATGTGACTAGAGTCAAGGAGGAAGAACTTCTGCCAGCTCTGACCTGCTGATGGGAAGCTGGCAGAAACAGGGCTTCAGTGCAGTGCTGTGCTATTAGCATAGGCGTGCATACAGGGTGTGCCAGGTGTGCCTGTGCACACCCTAATGACCCTGTGTGGTGCAGATTCTCCCTGTTTAAACCCCTGATATTTCACCAAAGTCCCTAACAGAGCTCATAAAAAAAATTGGTAAAAAACGAATAAAAAAAATAAAAACTACTGACACCTTCCACCGCCCTATTGACACAAATCCCTGCCCTACTGACACCAATCCCTGCCCTACTGACACTATCCTCTGCCCTACTGACACTGTCCACTGCCCTACTGACACCATCAGTATAAATACACGTGCACACACACATATGTGTTTGAGATATGAGGTGCACACCCTAATGCAATAGGCTGTGCACACCTATGTCTATTAGTATCTTAAGTACTGCACTAACTTAGACTCAACACAGGGGAGGGGGAGTGGGGCAATCGTGGGGAAGGACTCTGCAAAGAGACCTTTGCTTCTGCATCATGCTGGAAGGGGACAGGCTTTACTACTCCTGTTGCTGCTTTCTAAAGAAAATGATCTGTAAGACTTCTCACACCTCTTGTTTTGATGCACCCTATATGTATTTAGCTGATTTAAACTGTAAGTTCAATTGGGCTTTAAGGGCCCATTTATATTTGTTGGGAGGTGCTAAATGTGTTCTGTGCCACACATTAACGTGCATTGTGTTAAAGCAGCCCAATAAAATGGATGGGTTGCCAAAGAACCCTAACATGCCAAAAATCAGACATGACCCCTTTTTTTGTTGCCGTATGATGTGGTGCACTGCAGCATAGGTGGATTGCTTTAGTGCGTTGGGTTGCCTTTCAGAATGAGGGGCACTGCAACACAGTATCACATGTTACAAAATATTAGCGTGCACGCCACAACACATTAGCTATGACACATTGGTGTAAATGGGCCCTAAATAATGTAAAAACAAATGTCAGCTAAATCAGTTATTTTCAAAACCAAGGCTTCTGGAATTAATACAAAAAACGAAAAAAATTATACTATTATAAGATACAGTATATGCAGGAATATGATCATGTTGACCTATAAAAAGAAAAAAAAGGTTTTCATTCAGAATTTAGGCTTTTTCCCATCTTCTCCCATCCCATCGTCTCTTTCGAATGTTATGGAACATAGTTGCGATGTACAGATCTCCAGGATTACAGGGTCATCTAATTTTCTCTCTTGTGTCCTTCCTCCCTGCATCAGCCGCATGTCTAGGTGTGTTTGGACGGCTTTGTCAAAGCCACCACAGAATGGTTTTGCATATCTGCCGCGTCCATTGATTACACATAAAAGCAGTCCATCTCCAGTCGTTTGCAGCGGGCTTAAATAAAACCCTGGATTGCCGGCAAGGTGTGCTTCGATTACTCAAAGTGCTGTTTAATAGAAGGTAAAGGGAATTAAAAAAGATATTAAACAGTGGCAGTCCGGCTTCCCCTACAACCCCTGCCAAAGGCACCATTTTGAAGTTTTGTCTCGTATTAACATTTAAATTGAAGTTGTCTTTTCCAGTGGCCTGTGCAGGAGAAGCAGAGAAAGAAAAAGAGATGGGGCATCTGCATATAAATAGAATTGATTTAAAAAGAAAGGGGAAACAAAGCATCCACAAAGTAGAACCTTTTTATTAACGCCTTAAAGGACATCTCCACATCAACAATTGTAGCCTATGTACAGGCACTGCTTCATCTGAAAGAAGGTCTGTAAAAAAGCATGTGCGCCTTTTTGATCCTCTTGTGTCTGCTTTGCTGTATGGCTGCATAGTATAAGAAGGGAGGACAACACCTTCTATACTATGTGCTTGTGCCTGCTATGTGCCACTGCTCCACCTCCTCCTATCTACCGTTTTTAAATGTCTTGGATGTGTCTCCATAGGATGCATGCACATGCGTGCGAAATGTGTTGTCACGGCAACAGAGATGCATGCGTTCCACTCTGGCCACAGCGGCTTCCTCCTTCCAGGTACCATGCTTCTGCCCGGGTGCTTCAGTGACGCTATCCACACGTGCCAGCGGACTCTGGCTTAGATTTCCGACAGCTTGTTCCATCTTTGAGGCCATGGTGTTTGGCGCCTCTCCATGGCTTTCCATGTCCAGGACACGGTGAACCCACCAGTGGCAGAGCCAGCTCTAGAAGCAGTGTGGTAACGTTGCAACTTTGTTATATGGATCATGCACTCCTTTTAAATAATTTTGTGAATAAACCATCAGTGAGTTCAATGGGCAAATACTGTGGTTTGTTGCAGCCATTTTCACAATTATTATTCCAGCCCCTGAGCGCTGTCAGCCTTTGTTTGTTTCTAGCTGTCTACGTGGCTACTGATCCCAGTACCACATCTTCAGGCCCTGCCAGCCCTCCTGGCTGAAGCTGCCTCCTTCCACTGCCTGTGCCACCACAGTCCACTCCATTGGCTCTGTACCCATCCCAGGCTGCACTCTCCCAGTCATCTCAGGCGTGCCTCCTAGTCCTGCTGACTGTGTGAGCACTCACCAGCCCTCTTGGCTGCCTCTGTGGAACTCCTGGAGACATTCTTGGCAGCGTTCTCCTACTGTCCTCTCTTGCCCCTCCTGTGCCTCCTAGTCAGAACACCTCTGTGGGTTGTAAGAGTGTCCTGTCCGCACCCGAGCCCAGGCCCAAGGTCACCCCCGCCCCCCAGACTGGGGAGCTCCCTCAAAGGCCCAAACAGCCTAACACTCCATCTCCATCTTATACCTGATCACAACTCCTCCCCAGCTGGGCTGAGTATTTGAGAGAGCCTGCCCCCTGTTAATACAAGTTGGGGATTGATCAGGGCCCTCAGAATACTCCGGGCAGCTCCACCTCTCCTTTCTTTCCAGAAGATTCTAGCATGTTCTGGAAATAAGTGGCTCAGTGATACTGCCAGTGAGTCATCCAGCCCTTCCTGGCTTCCTGCCAACCCAGAATCAAAACACATAGGCTTGGCTACCAGCCAAGCCTGCCTGAATTTACTTACTCTAACAAAAATCTATCTGTATACACCTAGCACAACTAGAGGGTGCTACACCGGCCTAGGCCAAAGTGATGTCTTTCATCCCAGGTGTCTTCATGGGCATTTTTATTCTTTCATCTGGAGGAGGGAAGGGGGGGACTTCTCTGCTAAGTACGCCCTACTGTCTGCATGCCCAAGCTAAGGGCAGATTCCATTAAGTAAATGCTATATGAATCATCTCCCTTACTCAAGATGGCTACAGCTAGGAATACTAGGGGGTGTGCCTCAAATTGCTTTCTCAAAAAAATAAAGCATGGAGACATGGATGAATGGGGATGTTTGCTCTGAATATTAAAAATGAATGAAATAGCGTTTTACGATTGTGGTGCTCAGATATAGGTACGCTCTGCTAGATTGTGAGCTCTAACGAGCAGGGCCCTCTGATTCCTTCTCTATTGAATTGAATTGCATTGTAACTGTACTGTCTGCCCAAATGTTGTAATGCACTGTGCAAACTGTCGGCGCTATATAAATCCTGTATTATAATAATAATAGTAATAATAATAATAATGTGGTTACCTGGTGATGCTGCCAATGGCACACTTCCTGTACTAGGGTAACAGTGCTCACTCACAGTACTGTATCTTTATAAGGGTAACAGTCTCCCAAGGATGGGACTTCAGAACACCTCCCACTTTCCTCTTCTCTATAACACAGGCAAAAGGTTTGCAGTACACATAGATAGTTGGGAACAATGTAACTGATAAGCACACCATACACGCAGAGAGGACAGCAGGTTATGAGCTCAGTGGATTTCTGGCAGGATAAGCAGGTGCTTTTTTAACACCTATTGAACTCATATAAGACTTTCAATGGGATATTTAACAGACCAAAAAGGAGCAAAAAAAAAATGTTTATTGGTAGGGCTTGCATACACTTAAATAACACTTGTAGTCTACTGCAAGATCCATTTTCTCTGCTACGAATTGATGATTTAATTAGGCTTATCACTCTACAAATTAGCTACCCATGAAGAAGGTTTACTTGTCATTTGTCACTTCCAGGTAAATTGTTGAGTCGTTTTTCAAGTGTGATTATTGTTTTGTTTTTTTTTCTTACAGCAGTAACCATTCACAGTTCCTTGATTAGGTAATGTTCCTTTTTCTGTCAATCAGCTCAGAAGCCAATGAAATCAAGCAATCATTTAAGAGGGAATCTACATGCTATACTGATTAAGCATACATTTTGCCCTATTACTGAACATTTAGCTGAAACAAATTTTTTAAATGTAACTTTTGTTTTTCAGTAGTGTTTTTACATAGAGATTTTTGAATGATCCTTATATTGGTCATGTGAATGTCAAGTAATGTTAATAGCATCCCTGCCTAATGTCTGCTAAGGCAGTGGTTCTCAACCCTTTCCTCAAGTACCCCCAACAGGCCATGTTTGCAGGTTTTCCTTTATCCTGCGCGGGTGCTTTAAATCAGAGTCAATGACTTGGTATTTTGGACAGCCATTTTATCTAAGAGAAATTCCCAAAACATGGCCTGTTGGGGCTACCTAAGGACAGGGTTGAGAACCACTGAGCTATGACATTCTCAGTTACATTCATAGAAAGGGTACAGTGTTTAGTAAGGTCAGACTTGACCCAAAGGCTTGCACTAAAGCATTTTGCCAAAAAAGCAGAAAAACAAAAGGAGGTAGGTACTTGTTTTACAACTTTTTTTGGGGTTGTGTTCGATATGTGCAAAGAGAGATCACACAAATACTTAAAAGTATAACATTTATTAAAAATAATGACAGATACAGATAAAGATAAAGAAAATATCAATAATACTTAACTAAAGGTGCTTTTTCCCACCATGGAGTCCCATAACATGGCACAGGTGACCAGGAACAGACACTTGCCTCATGGCCATTCTGGGTGAGACTTCCCTTGGCAATATGACCCCTCAAGGACTTGAGCAGTTAACAATGACATTCCTTTGGTATATGGTAAAGCTATGCTTATGTCCTTATATGGCTCCTTGACCAGGATTTGGAGGCCTAGAATTAATTGGTGAGCCACAATATGAACCAACAATAATCTAAAATGTACAGTTGCCCCATCAGTACCAAAGATATGGCTAAATGTTTGTGGATCCCTGGCCACCTCACCTATATGATCTTTTTGAACATCCCTTTATAAAACAGTGGATATTTACATGGAGTTGTGGGTAGGCTTTCCACAAGATATTGGATTGTGTCTGGGGAATTTGAGTACATTTTGCCAAATGAGCATTTATTGGATGCCTGGCTCACAATTGGTGTTCCACTGGTGTTTAAGTTCAAAGGAAAAATTATATCCCCTTCTAGAATTATTATTTATCCATCCTGTAAGTCTGTTAACATACACTATATGATCAAACATTTGTGGACACCTCAACATAATACCTATATGAACTTTTTGGAACCCCATTTCAAAACTATTAACTAGTTCAGCTCTTTGGACGTACTATGTTAATCACAAGCTGATGGCTACTACTGCAGCCATCCGCTTGTGCTCTGCTTGTTAAGCCAGCTCCTGGCTTGAAAGTGAAAGTGATGAGGCAGCTGTTTAGCTGGTGATCATCTTCACAGACTGGGCTGCCTGGTGCCGCCCCCCTCCCCCCACGCTGGCAAAGGCCCCTGTGGATCCTGGGCTCTCTCGCTTTTACTGGGAGCCCAGGACCACAACCGCTGGCTTCAGGATGGAGAGTAGTGTGAGAGTGTGGCATATCCATGTCTCAATCTCACATGTAAACAAAGAACCCAAAAGTGACGATCATTTTGTCACTTCTGGTCTTAGATCCACCAGTTCCTGGCCAGTACAGCTAGGTGACACATCTTTCCAAGCTGATCTGTGCTCGGCTAGATGGTATGAAGGACAGGGGAGACATTGAGGACTATTAGACACCTAATGTCTCCAAAAAGAGTACATGTCACCTGCCCAATGCTATCACATGGGGGTTTATTAACCCCTTGTGGTAGCAATCAAGTAAAAATAAATAAAAGAAAAACGTTTTAAAATATATAAAATTATAATAAAATGTATTTTTTTAAAATGTCGTAAACCCTGTTTTCCCTCACACATGCACAAATGCAAACACATGCCCAGGATGCATCCATGTATGTAAAACATGGTTGCACCACATGTGTGACATGTCACTGCAAATGTCAGAGTGAGAGCAATAATTCTAACACAAGAGCTCCTGGTTAACTCTAAACTGTTGAGCTGGAAAGGCTTTTAAATTGTCACCTATAAAGGTTTTTGGGTACCGTATTTTTTCTTTTTTTTTCGATATCACGTGCGCATGCAATTTTAGCTTGTCATGTTTGGTATCTATCTATTTATTTAGCACAACTTCATCTTTTATATTTTACCAAACAATGGGTATTATATTGTGTGTTTGCACCAAAATTCATTTTATTATTATATTTTATCCTGAAAATGTGCATTAAATAAACAGTTGCTCAAATATCATGTGACATAAAAACTTGCAACTATCATCTTTTTATTCTGCAGGGCCTCTGCTTTCAGAAAATATATAATGTTCAGGGGGGGGGGGGGGGTATGTAATCTCATTGCAAAAAATTAATATTTTTACATGTGTGCAAAGATGAAAAAATTTGCTCTAGAGCCGAACTGGTTGATATGGATTTGGCCACCCCTTTCGGCCTGATTCACACCTATGCATTTTTTAGTGTGTTTTCAGTTTTGGAGAAACGCTACAGTCCATGTAACGTGGTTTTCTATGGGTCATGTTCACATCTGTGCATTTTATGGAAAGGTCTGGGGACCAGCAGGTTGTGTTTTTGGTTCCATAGACCTCAATAGATCAAAAATGTGTACAGGTGGTCCCCGGGTTACAAACAAGATAGGGACTGTAGGTTTGTTCATAAGTTGAATTTGTTTGTAAGTCGGAACAGGTACATTTTTTAAGTGTAGCTCCAGCCAAAAAAAACTATTTTTAAGCATTTTGGATAGCATAGGGAAGGGGTAACACCCCTGTAATGTTTGTTTTGCTGTCTATGTTTCTGTTCAGAAGATTTCACCTCACTTCCTGTCCCAATGATAATTGGATTTTGAAAATTTTGGGTTTTTGTGGAAACAAACCTTGGTGATAAAGCATCAGAGGAGACACCTTTTTCCCATAATAACTCTTACAGGAGTGAATTTCCCTTCCTAGGGGGAGATTTCCTCTCACTTCCTGTTGTCTCCCTCCGTTTGTAAGTAGGAGTTGTTTGTAAGTCAGATGTTTGTAACTAGGGGACCGCCTGTATTGAAAAACACAAAATGCGCCTGGACTATGCAAACTGCAACCTGCATTTTGTGAACCAGGCCTTAACGAATAATAGTTTAATGATTACACTATATGGCCAAAACAATGTGGTCATTCCTCCAAATGAGGAAGTTCAGGTGTTTACAGTGAAGGGTACTGTTAATACTACAGCATACAAATACATTCTAGACAGTTGTGTACTTCCAACCTTGTAGTAACAGTTTGGGGAAGGCCCTTCTCTATTCCAGCATGACTGTGCCTCCGTGTACAAAGCCAGCTTCATAGAGACATGGTATGAATAGTTTGGAGTGGAGGAACCAATGTGTCCTGCACAAAGCCCTGACCCCAACCCTACTGAATAACATTGGGATAAATTGGAGCACCAATTGGGAGCAAAGTCTTCTCATACAATATTAGTACCTGACCTCACAAATACTTTTTGTGCGCTTTTGGCATGCCGGAAAAGCAGACCACTGCATAACACTGAGCACAGCCATCTGGATTTCCAGTGGCCTGACAATTTCCCTGCACAGTGCTTCAATCAACAAAGCTGCTCAAAGAGCATAATCACTGATGACCAGAGCATAGGGTTGCCACCTGTCCAGGATTCACCCGGACAGTTCGGGTACTGAATCATGTGTCCGGGTTTCAGTCCACCTGAAACCCGAAAACATTATTCAAGCAGGAATGTGGCTTGAAACAGGGCTTGACAGGAGTGTGAGGGGGTACTATGTTCGCCACATTTCTATTTTCTTTGGAGTGCCCAAAGGTGTGCCAGGTCTGTTACAATTCTATAGTGCAGTGGTCTCCAAACTGCTGCCTGGGGGTCAGATGTGGACCTTTTCTGGCCTTTATCCGGCCCTTGGGGCACTATTCCTCTCACAGACACCACTAATAGGCCACTATTCCTCACACTGATGCCAAAGATTGGGCATTATTCCTCCCATTGACACCAGTGATGGGTCACTATTGCTCCCACTGACATGAATGTCCGCTCCTACTACAGTCTGAAAAACAGTAAATTGGCCCTTTGTCTAGAAAGTTTGAAGGCCCCTGCTACAGTGTATACTAAAAAAAAATGTACTGTGCACAGCTACAGTGTTCGGGTTTGGTTTGAAGTAAAAGTGGCAACCCTACTGGAGCACTGTGCTGGAGGGTCATGTCTGACCTATCCATACCCGACCACTGTGTATTGTTGTCATTGCTCAAAAACTGTTAGCTAGAATTGATCCTTGTTTGTTGCTCACTTAAAGTCTACCTAAAACGACATGTTCATTTTAGACTAGGGTTACAACGCTGCAGTGATTTTACCGCAGAAAGAACAGCGTTGCCACCCTATTACAGGAAATTGAAAATCAATGGATATACTGGCAGGATCAATAAGTTATACAATTAATGTTACTGAGGAAATTTAGAAAAACAAAATCTGTTGTTTTAATGCTATTGACAGACTGTCACTGCATTATATGTCATTTCTGTTTTTGTCCATAGTTCCACTAAATTGAAAGTGACAAAGCTGCTGATTATCCCCTTTTTCATTTCATAACAGCCATTCATGTCTAAAGCTTTAAAGCAATCTTAACATTTTTTTCCTTGTGTTCTACATCACTGTGATTTCACATGTGAAAGAACAGCTTGAAAACATCAGCCATGTATAGTGATTCCGGTCCAATTGCAGCCAATCAGTCTGATCTCTGCACCCCAGTTAGAGGTCAGAATAAAAGCAGAATTTCAGGGTACAAATTGCACAGAACGTCCCAGCAATTTTTCTTCTTTTTCTGGTGCAGATTTGGCTAACAGGGGTCTAGAGCAGTGAAATGAATAGGACTCAGCTTGATTCTATTTAGCGATAAACAGACACGCTGTGTTAATTAAGAGAATTGCATTTTGCCAGCAAAAAGGAGCCCAGCAGGACGCTTGTCCCGCTGATCAAAGACCAAACTTCCTGATGGAATCTTAAAATGCATTAGGCATGAAATTGCATTTTTTTCCTTTTGTGAGAAGGGGAATGAGGCCAATGGCAAGAAAGTATGGAGGGGAGAGATAGGGGACAGGCAGTAGAGGTGGAAAAAGACAAGGACAACTAGAGTTAGAGGAAAGATCGATAAATCAGAGAAGGATAAATGTAGAGTTTATGCTTAGAATAAATCTGGGAAATGGAAAAATAACAGCACTATGTGCTAATGCTAACCTCTGCCTGACCTCCACAATATTCACTTAAAGTAGAACTGCAGGCAAACTTTTTTCTTCATTTTGGATAGAGTATGGATGGATTATAACCTCTGTAAGATTTATTTTTGCCATCTTTGTTCCATTAGGGAGATTTCCTTTTATTTCCTGTCTCATAGCCAAGGGGAATCTCTTGGGGCCCCCCAGGTCACCAGAACTTAAGGGCAGACTGGACCAGGGGGCAATTTCCCCATAAAAAGTTTGCACCGCTTCCGCCGCAGACATCGCCAAAGGCTTCCTGGTGTAGAGGAGTAAAAAGTCCTCGCTGGTGTCCTACCGATGAGGATGAAGACAGAGTGCAGTCCGCTCCCTGGGCATGGATGGTGTATGCCGTGTCCGAGCAGACACAGCTCCATGCCCCATTGGAAGTTATTCTCCCCCGACCAGTCCCACTTGAGCCTCCCCGGCTCCCCCCTGCAGCCACCAGCCACCTCTTGATGGCCAGATCGAGAACCTGGAGTTAGTATAGCAGGCGCTGTTCAGCCCGACCCGCCCAGTGAGCAGAGAGTACCTGGAGCAGGTCTTCAGCCTGGGATGGGGGTCGGGAAGGGCAGTGAAGAGGGAGAGCAGGAGGGGGGCTGAGTTGCTGCATCATGGACCTCTGGGTTGTAGTTGCTCCCTTGGCTAAAAGTTGTTAGTCAGCCCCTGCCAGAACTAGTGTCGCCATTGGAAGATTTCCCTTCTATCTAGGGTTGCCTCCTCATCCCTTTAAAACCAAACACATAGTAATTACACAGGTTCTGTGGCTGATTAAGGTGGTAATTAAACTGACTTGGTGCCTTATCTGCATTAACTTGGCCTCAGAACCTGTGTAATTCATATGTGTTTGGGTTTAAAAGGATGAGGTGGCAATCCTACTTCTATGACTTTTCTGGGGACAACCCAAAATACAGGATTTTCTATTACTTTCACTGATAACGGTAAACAGGACACATACAGAGAATACATCTCCATAACAGGGACACAGACGGCAAAAGAAAAACTGACAGATGTTCTAACCTTTCTCCTCTCTGTCCAAAACTAAAAAAAAAAAAAGCCTTTAGTTATACTTTAATGGAGAAATCCACCCAAAATTAAAAGATACAAATAATTAGTCAATTGCATTAATTAAAACCAGAGATTCCCCCTGCATTACTTATTTCTGCCATTAGATATCCTTAGTCTTATGGCCAATATCATTCAACTACTCCCTTTTGAACCTTGGTCATACTGGACCCTCCCCTAGCCTTTGACTGGACAGTGAAAGGAGAAGCAGCACAATGATGAGCTCATCCCTTTGTCTCTCTGCTCTCTCCTTTTACAGCATGCTGTGACAAGGGGAATGAAGCAAATGGCAAGAAAGCATGGAGGGGAGAGATAAGGGACAGCCAGTGGAGGTGGAAATAGGCAAAGACAACTTAAGTTAGAGAGAAGATCAACAACCAGAGAAGGATAAATGCAGAGTTTATGCTGAGAGTAATTAAAACAAAATCTGGGAAACAGAAAAATAAAAAACACTATGTGCTAATATTAACTTCTGCTTGACCTCCACAATATCTACTTAATGCACAATTCCAACAATTAAAAAAAAATATAAATGATTAGCCGATTGAATGCAAAAAACAACAATACCAGATATTTTGACTGCAGCACTTTTTTTCTGCCATTAGATGTATCAGTCCTCAGTATGGCCAGCATCATTCAGTCACTTCCTCTGAGCCCAGGTCATACTGGACCCACCCCAGCCTGTGACTGTACAGTAAATGAAGCAGCAGCACAGTGATTAGCTCATCTCTCTGTCTCTCAGCTCTCTCCTCCTATAAGCATGCTCCTTGATCTGACTGGCTCCTTGCGCTGATTCTGTCACTGCCAATCTGAAGACAGGGGCTACAATAGGCTGATACATGGTCATATTTAGGTGCCCATACTACTTGCAATTAAAAAATACAAAGCTGTATTTATTTGCGTCTTTCAAGCGTATATGAGATTTTAGTGATTGAGTTTACATATAGTGTACATTTCTAGATGAGGTTAGGGAGAATGGGTGGAAAATAGGAAAGCTGGACAGGAGATGATCCAACTGATGAGCAGTCCCTCCTAAAAGAAGGTTAGAAGCTATGCAATTTATTTTTTGACAAATAATATGTCTTCTTGTTTTGTTTTTTTTACAAGTGCAACACTATGCATTATTACTGAGAATGCAGATTTTATTTATTAACAAGATGGCAGTATTCAGCGTTTATACTGGCCATAACTTGATACAGGTATTCAGCGACTTCTGGGAATTGTAGGCTGAAAACATACCTTTCTTTGCAGTTAAGCTGGAATTAAACTACAGAGCCCATGAGCAATCACCAGGGGGCGGGAGGATATAAAAGAAAAAGCCTGGGAAGACACTGAGGAGTTGGAGAGAGAGTTTGCAGGAGGAAGGAATGTTTGAGAGCTTGTGTGGAGCCATGCGGTTCTGGACCGGGCTGGGCTTGAGAATACAGAGTAGCTGGGGAAGCTGAGGAAGAGACTGTTAAGTCAAACACAGTGTACAGAGAGCTGCTCCGGAGAGACCTTTCAGCTGCAGGATTGCATGAGTCATATGCACCACTGTCACATCTTTGGTTAAAGGGGGCCCCCCATCACAAAACAAGACTAGTGAGAGGGTTGATGACCCCCGCATCATTGCTATCAATTGGGTTCAATTGTTGTTGCAAGCCAAGCCTGCTAAGAGGATAAGCCTTCTTCAATATTGGTCCACTATCAGTGACATATATAGAAAACAGTAATAGATCTGGCGCTTGTTGTCCGGATGTGTACTGTCAATGACAGGTGATGTCTCAGCAGCCAAGATTCGCTCTGGGGGAAGAGCTAGGAACTGGAGGTGAACATGAATCGGTAGAGGTGCTTGAGAACAATAATCATAACATGTGCCCCGCAGGTCCGAGGATTGACGTCACCTGGGACTACACTGCGGCTTCCCCCACCTCATCTTCTCAGTGTGTCTGATGGGGCGGCTCTTGCCAGGAGAGTTGGATCCAGCTGCAGCTCCACCCACCCCTCCCCCTCAGTGCAAGCTCTGACTGCACAGCTCGTGCTAGGAAGTTACTCACTTAGGAGCCTCCGTTTCTTTTTCCCCACCTTGCCTATCCACCACCCTGCAAGCCTCCCACCACACCGCTGTTTCCACCCTCCATCTGGGGCACCCAGGCTTTTTTGGACAACCAGTAGGGCTACTGCAGCCACATTTTGGGAGCCATATGGAACATTACTGTTTGTAAGTACTTTAATAAACACTTATTTTATCTTTTTACAACCACGTTGCTGCATCTTACTTGCTATTTATTACCCCGTTGGGGCACATGTTATGATTATTGTTCTCAAGCGCCTCTACCGATTCATGTTCACCATCAGTGACAGATATATCACCACCTCCTTACCGTTTGAAGCTGCCATTCCTTGCTTGTGATCGTGGTCACTGGAAGGAGTTTGCACGACTGAGTTAACCCTTTATTATTCTCCCTGCTAGGCAGAAAACTTTTTCCTGCAGTTGCAGCTACCTCTGTTCAAGTCAATTAAAAAAAGAGTGCTTTTGCCGCTTAAGTTCAAACTCACATTTTAAAGTGGAACACGCCTATCATTCTACCCCTTTTTCTCTTAAAGTGACCCTTCCCAACAATTTTGCATTTAAAAGTGAACTGTGCCAACTATTTTGCCTCTTAAAGGGAATCATCCTGCTTTTTCCACGTCTTAAAGGGTTTGCACCCCTTTATTGCATGCCAACATAAGGGCCCCAACTAAGTCTGCAGAAGAACTAACTTTCAGATTGTTTATACTCAGCGTCTATATTTTTTGGAAGTTTCTTTGTGCAGGAGGTCTTACAGATTTTCTTGCAGGATTAAGCCTAGACTCTCCTGACTGAAGGCCTACAAGTGAGCTAGCTCACTAAGTTCCTTGATATCCATACACGTCTCACTTGGGGAGGGATCTCCCATTCGGGAGGGCTATTGTTTATACCCTTGGTCCTGCAAGACACAGATGCTTACACTTTAAAGGGCATTTGATCATAATAAATTGTTCTTGTGTTTATACAGTTTGTCTGTTGATTAACCTTTTGAACTGTTGTAATGGTTCACCATTTTATTGCTACCAATACAACCTGATTATTTCTTTTAACACAAGTTGGTGTGTATCTTTCTTGTATAACTGTTGAGGGACTTCTTAGTCAGGGTATTTCAGTGGTGTCAGCAGGAGTGGGGCTCCTTTTAGGGCCAAAAAAAGAGCTGAGGACCCTAGCTGTCAGATAAAATCACGTTATCATTCTGTGCAATTTTTGGTACAGTGTGTTTTAAGCTGCAGGAAAAATCAAACACATCCCCTTTGAACAGCTCTCCTGCCAAAATCAAAACTCTAAGCTACTGTAAGTAGCAACTAAAATTCACTGAGTAAGCCTTCCCATTATGTCTTGCACCTTGCTCTTAGACTGTCAGCAGTCCAAGGAAGGATACTTCTGTGACTGATGCCAACAGGCAGTGCAGACTGACTAATGAATCAGTGGGGTGATGTGGATGGGCAGCAAAGTTAGAGAAGAAGTCAAGGTGTTTGTCACTGACTGCTACTGATTGTCACCATAGTTCAAATCTCAACCTTCAAATCTCAAACCTATTTTAATGGTGTCACCTGGGCACAGTTCAAGGGAAAGAGGCACTAATGCAAAAAAAAAAAGTGCAGTTTCCCTGCTCCTCATCCCCCCCCCCCCCCCCCAGAGCTTCCCCTGCACTCTTTAAAATACTGTATATATACCTATTGCAGGTGTCTTTGGTCTGGTTGAGTGAAATCATGAATCCCCTTCTTCCTGTAAATGCTAGATAGAGGAGTTGTTCTTTGCAATATTCTACTCTGGGTCCAGGGTGGTCTGACGGCATACCCCCCAAGGGGCGGGTCCTTAAAGTGGAGTTCCACCCAAAAGTGGAACCTCCGCTTATTTGCTTCCTCCCCCCCTCTGGTGCCACATTTGGCACCTTTCGGGGGGGGGGGGGAGGTGGGCACCTGTTTTTGAAAGGTACCCTTCCCCACATCCAGGAGACAGTGCTGCAGAGCCGGCCCTTGGAAGTTTGGCCCCCTCCTCCTTCCTCTGCCGCTGGGCCAGTTAGAATGTGCAGCATGCTTCGTGCATGCACAGTAGGGAACCGGCTGTGAAGCAGAAAGGCTTTACTGACGGTTTCCCTTACAAGGAATGGCGGCAGCAGCACCCGAGAGCCAATCCGAAAATCGTCTGGGGTGCAGACATCGCAGGAACCCTGGACAGGTAAGTGTCTTAATATTAAAAGTCACCTCGCTCATAGAAAGTGGGTTAAGTAATGGTGGGTGGCACTGGATTGCAGACAGGTGAGTCTACATGGGAAACCATCAGAGAGGAGGTGAGTATTGCAGTGGGATTTTTTTATATGTTACCAAGACATGTGCTACCTTTTTTATAAAAAGCTTTAAAAGACCTTTTCACCAACTTTAACAATTGCAGGTGGGATTACAAAGATAGCAAGTATTTTAAATGCTTACTTGCAGTGTTTTTTTCTTTCCATTAATTATTTTCACTTGCAATGTGCCTTTGAACTTACTGGAAAATATGACCACTATAGGAATAGTGAATTCCCTAGCACAGCCCCCTCCCTCATTACATGTCATAGCCTTTCCTCTTCTAGGTGTGTCTAATTACTGTCTGTACTGGCAAAGCTTCTCTGCTCCCCTCCAAGCCTGCTGGGGCTGCTGACATCATATTCAAGATGGCGGCTCCCAACAGCAGTCTCAGGACTTTCGAATGTGTATACAAAGAAGGCTTTTACATATAAGTGTAGCCCTCTGTTATTTTGAGTGGGCTATAATGTAAATTTCGTTTTTGACTGAGCTGTAACCAGCTCAGATTGATTATATATAGTTTAGTTGGCGTTGCCCTAATTTCAGCAAGGTTGTGTATTTCTCACTGTTGTCAGTAGGTGTCGCTGTTACCACAGGCCAGTAGGAGAAATACAACTGAACTGAGTTATGAATAATTATTCTTTTCCCAGAAACAGCCCAGTAGGAGGTTTCTGGCCGCTGTGCAACATGGGAAGGGAGTATTTATTTTGGTGTAGCCATGTGATTGCTCTCTTCCCTCATGGCCCTTCAGGCCTGAGGATGTGCTGATGTGAGTTCTGCGAGTAGGCCCAAAAGTCTGTCTGGGGCCTACTACACCTACGGTGGTCCTGGGGCTGTCTTACCGGTGTGGCAGAAGCCGAGCCAAGCGGAGAGGATCCAGTGGAGGACCCTTGCTGGAGAGAGCCAGGATGAAGGCTGGTCTCTCGGAAGGGCCTGGTGACTCATTTGAAGGATACACCTGCAACTAAAGCTGCCATACAGTATGTCGGGTGGCCTACAAGTTCTGACGCTGTGAAGCTGGATCTACTTCTACAAGTCTACACCATTGCAGTATCGCCGGGTCGGCTTAACGATTCTGGTACTGTAATCCTGTTCTATAATATAGACTGTGCTAACTAGCTCCTGGATGCTAAAGCCCGTGAGAGGGGTTTATCCAGGAGGGCTCATTCTACAATTTAAACTGTGCTAAACGTCTCCTGAATGCTACAGCCCGTGAGAGGGGTTTATTCAGGATTGCTCATACTACAAGCTAAATGGCGCTGTCGCCTGAACGCTAAAGCCTGTGAGAGGGGTCTACTCAGGATTATTCATTCGGCAAATCTAAACTGTGCTACCATCTCTTGAATGCAAAGCCTGTAAGACGTCCATTCAAGTGTGCTCTGGCTGCTAGGTCTGTGAGAGAGATCTGTCCAGAAGTTCTGCTGGCTGTAAGTCTGTGAGAGAGACTTGTCCAGAAATCCTGCCGGCTGCTAGGTCAGTGTGAGAGGCCTGCCCGGGTATACAAGATTTGCTATAAAGAGAAGCTGTTCTACCTTTGGATTTAAGTCTGTAAGTGATCTGCAACAAGGTATCTGAAAGCTACCCTAACCCTCTCTCCTTCACTGCTTTCAAGTTCCTTTATTAAAGCATTGAAAAATACCTAAAGTGACTGGCGCCCAAGTTTCTATTCTAAAACTCCCCATTGTAGCCATGGATCCAACCCTGAGATGTGATGTATGCCTTCCCCATCCCTGGTAAGCTCCCAAGAGGGTGGGGTACCCAAGTAAAATGCATATAATCTTATGGGAAGATTTTTATTGAAATAAATGGTTTGGTAATAAGGGGACTTTAACAATATTGTAGTTGTGACTAAAAGGCTCTACTTTTTTTAACGGTAATCTACAACACAGAATATATACGATTTCTCAGATAACAAAAGTGTATCATCCACTGTCTGTAAGTTCCTGCTGCTTTAACTAGATACGGAGTGGAGCGCCAGAGAGAGCAGAGGCCACCGCTGCACAAACTGTGAAGTCGCTTGTGAATATTTTACATCCATCTATATTGCATGAAGCGCAGGGGGCAGAACAGTTACCTAATGTACTGAACATAGGCTGGGATTTCAAAGAATGCTTCTTCTGTACGCCAATGTGTGGTGAGCCTGCAAGTTGTATCACGCCTCGCCAACCTTAAAGCCAAACTGTCAGCCATATTAAAGTGTTACCAAACCCAGTAAAATGAAAATAGTACATCTGCCCCCCACCCACAGTGCCTACAGCTTATAAATCTTCTTTTTACATTAAAATACTGTCACTATATACCTTTTTGGATGATCTGTATAACATGGTTACATGATAAACTGCACAGTTTATCCATAACTGTGTGTTCAAGTAGGAGGAGATTTCCACTACAGCCTGTATACACGCCCACATGTGTGATGTCAATATCATGTGACCTGAACAGTTCAACTGAAACAGGAAATGTTCTCTTCAGCATAAGAGACCAAACAGAGCATGTGCAGCTTTACCACCCTGCTGTGTATTATATGGACTTGCTCAGATTGACAGTGCAGGAGGGAAGAAGCTATGCATACAGGATAAAACAGCCTTTTTTAGACAATACTGAGGATTAACCCACGGTGAGTATAACAAGCATGCTATGCTGCATATACAGACTGATTTCACTGTCGTAGGTTTAGTAACACATTAATCATTTAAAAACCCAGTGTAAGAGCAAATGTCATAAGGTGCCCTCTGTTACCTTTTCCTAGCTGGAAAAGCCTTGTGTTACCAGT
>BLSH010001156.1:611455-629633 GCA_018402905.1 Glandirana rugosa | reverse complement strand
GGTAGACCCCCCCCCCCCCCCCCCACACACACACACATTCTGGTTTCATTTTCTTACTACAAGACCAACTTCTTGAACTTCAGGCATACTCCCCAGAGGGAATGGTCACACAGGTCCTAATTTCTTAAAATTCTTCCTCACATATTTGGTGATTAGAGGCATGAGAACCTAATATGTTTTATTATCCATGAAACTAACACAAGTGAGCGTAACATGTCACATACAGTGTCTTGAAAAAATATTCATACCCCTTGAAATTTTCCACATTTTGTCATGTTACAACCAAAAACATAAATGTATTTTATGTGATAGACCAACACAAAGTGGCACATAATTGTGAAGTGGAAGGAAATGATAGATGGTTATCAATTTTTTTTACAAATAAATATGTGAAAAGTGTGGCGTACATTTGTATTCAGCCCCCTTTACTCTGATGTCCCTAACTAAAATCTAGTGGACCCAGAAGTCACCTAATTAGTAAATAGAGTCCACCTGTGTGCAATTTAATCTCAGTGTAAATACAGCTGTTCTGTGTAGCTCTCAGAGGTTTGTTAGAGAACCTTAGTGAACAAACAGCATCACGAAGGCCAAGGAACACATCAGACAGGTCAGAGATAAAGTTGTGGAGAAGTTTAAAGCAGGGTTATGTTTTAAAATAATATCCCAAAACATTATGTGTGTTGGAAAACTAACACTGCACGTCACCCTGAACACTCCACCCCCACTGTGAAACATGGTTGTGGCAGCATCATGTTGTGGGGATGCTTTTCTTCAGCAGGGACAGGGAAGCTGGTCAGAGTTGATGGGAGGATGGATGGAGCCAAATACAGGGAAATCTTAGAAGAAAACCTGTTGGAGTCTGCAAAAGTCTTGAGACTGGGGCGGAGGTTCACCTTCCAGCAGGGCAACGACCCTAAACATACAGCCAGAGCTACAATGGAATGGTTTAGATCAAAGCATATTCATGTGTTAGAATGGCCCAGTCAAAGTCCAGACCTAAATCCAATTGAGAATCTGTGGCAAGACTTGAAAATTGCTGTTCACAGACGCTCTCCATCCAATCAGACAGAGCTTGAGCTATTTTGGAAAGAAAAATGGGCAAAAATGTCCTCTCTAGTTGTGCAAAGCTGGTAGAGACATCCCCTAAAAGACTTGCAGCTGTAATTGCAGAGAATGGGGGTTCTACAAAGTATTGACTCAGGGGGGGCTGAATACAAATGCATGCCACCCTTTTCACATATTTATTTGTAAAACATTTTGAAAATCATTTATCATTTTCCTTCCACTTCACAGTTATGTGCCACTTTGTGTTGGTCTATCACATAACATCCCAATAAAATAAATTTACATTTTTGGTTGTAACATGACAAAATGTGCAAAATTTCAAGGGGTATAAATACTTTTTCAAGACACTGTATATAACCCTTCAGTCATTACAAATCCATCCTTGAGCTCCAGTCCAGTAAGTTTGCCCAGGCTGAGATGATGTCATCAGTCTGCTGCAGGCAGGAGGAAGCATTTCCTCAGTCTCCTCTTCCCCAATGATCAGACTGCAACATTAAAATATTGAAGCAAGTCAGAGGATGGGGAGGCTGCAGCAGGAGTGATCTGTGTCAGACATTTGTGAACACAACCAAGACCTGCACAGGCAGCAGGAGTTACATCATTGTCCCCTGAGCTGGCGTCAGGGTCCAGAAGGTAGATGGTGAACCAGGATGATGCCTGAACAAGGGTGGCTCCAACCTTCTACAGAAAAGCAGATGAAGGCTTTCTCAGGAGTAATGTGGTCTTTGTGCGAGGGTAAAAAGGGTAACTTTACTTTGGTGGGGAAAAAAAATAGCAAACAAAAAAAAAATAATATAGTGAAGACAATTGCAACACAAGTCATACTGTAATTGAATGTTATTAAAAATTCCTTTTCAATCTGCAGCTCTGTCATTTTCTGTAAAATGCAATATGGCTACCTGGAGGTGTTCTGCACACATTTCCTGCTTGTGTGATTGACTCACTGATTTTCCCAGAAGTCTGCACTAAGATACACGTCAGATTTCAGGCATCCCCCACAACAAAAATGTAATTTTTGGGGAGATACTCCCAATAGGAAATCTCGTCTAAAGGGATGCAGGTCCAGCAACTTTTGCATTAGTGCCCTGCAAGTGCAGCAGCTGCCGAGCTGCCGAGCTGCTCCATTCATAAAATCAGTACTATAGCTTCTATGAGGGAAACAGGATATAAGAATGGAGGATAATAGATCCTCCCCCTCCATTCATAAATCCTGTTTCATTCATGTAAGCTGTAGTACGACTTCTATGAATGGAGCAGCATAGTTGGGCTCTCTTGATGAGAGCTTGTGACAGCCAATTAGTTGTATTAACCCCCCGCCACACCGGAAGAGTAAGGTGGCGGGAGTGGGCTCATGGACTGAAGAAGATTTCTACTAAGCCACAATTAGGTTTTAAAATGCATGCATTTAACATGAATAAGTATTTCTGATGATAGGTCCACTTTGATATTTAAAATCCTCCACTTGCATCTAGCAGGTGATGTGTTCCAAAAAACAATACTTGCTTTTTATATCTTGAAGAAAATGCTATGCTGTGAAAGAGCAGAAGGAATCAGATTATAAAGACAGCTGAATGGGTCAGGAGGGTGGGGTCGTATCCAACTACCTTTCCCCTATGATACAAAGGCTATCCTTTTATAAAATAAAGATATTATTATGATTTAAAAGCTAATACATTAAAAAAAATAAGTTGACTAAAACCCATTATAGTTAAATACATATATTAAATATTATGTACATAGCATGTCTCGCTATAAAATTTCCATGATGGAAAAAAATACAATAGCCTCGGAAATTTAATGACTAGGCTTGAAATGGCCATTTATGTCTGAAAAATGTATTATAGGAATCCTGTAGAAACTCAGCGGGAGAAAGCAATCACTGGTTCCAAACATGCATGTTATATTAATATTAAATATTACAGGAGATGCATTGAAAGTACTGAATGATGGTAAAATTTAGCACTGCCAGTTTGGAATATATAGAGATCTCGACTGACCAGCTTTGCATAACTATAGTACTAGACAGATACTGTTATAGACCAATGAGACACACATAGAAGATCTTAACAATCTCAGTGAATATCATTCTAATTCCTCATGGACAAATACTGCTATGGTGTGCACTGTCAGTGCTTTGCATCCACATTTGAAAAGATTTCTATAGATACGACCCAAATTTTACTCCAAAACCTCCATATCTCCCTCTAGACCAGTGGTCAGCAACCCTTCAATCACAATCTACCAGTCAACCATGGGCAACTGAAGTGCTACCCCCCCCCCCCCAATGCATAACGAGCAAGAAAGCAACATAACTTTGAGTCCTGTGCCGATCTACGATGGCCCCCCTCTCCTGTCCATCCCAGGCACTTGTATGTGACATCACGTGTGATGAATGAGAGAAAAAGGCTGTTGAGGAACAGTGAGCCAGAAAACCGCTGCTCCCCTGTGGCACTCTGCATATGAAGGGACATTACAAACTAAGCACCCCTATACCCTGCCCTGCAAACTACTGACTACTGTACACTGTCCTGAAAACTACTGACCCCCTATACCCTGCCCTGCACACATCTGACTACTGTACACTGCCCTGCAAACTACTGGCCCCTATACCCTGCCCTGCACACGTCTGACTACTGTACACTGCCCTGCAAACTACTAATGACCCCTATACCCTGCCCTGCACACATCTGACTACTGTACACTGCCCTGAAAACTACTGACCCCTATACCTTGCCCTGCACACATCTGACTACTGTACACTGCCCTGCAAACTACTGACCCCTATACCCTGCCCTGCACACGTCTGACTACTGTACCCTGCCCTGCAAACTACTGACCCCTATACCCTGCCCTGCACACGTCTGACTACTGTACCCTTCCCTGCAAACTACTGACCCCTATACCCTGCCCTGCACACATCTGACTACTGTACACTGCCCTGCAAACTACTAATGACCCCCTATATCCTGCCCTGCAAACATCTGACTACTGTACACTGCCCTGCAAACTACTGACCCCTATACCCTGAAAACTACTGACTATGGTTCACTGCGCTGCAAACTATTGACCCTAATACCCTGCCCTGCAAACTACTGTCCACTGTACTCTGCCCTGCAAACTACTGACCACTGCACACTGCCCAGCAAACTACTGATCCCTATACTTTGCCCTAGAAACTATTGATCTTTGTGCTACTGTTTGACATAATTTTTTTGCTGGTGTTACTGAATTTTTGCAAGACCATCTCATGTATTACCACTGCTTACTGTGCTCTTCCTTTGCAATGTTTTTTTTTATGAACTATGTACTTGACTCTATCATTATTTTCATTCTGTGTTATTACTCTTTGTAATGCAAAAAGTTTAATTAAAATAGTTATTTATTAAAAAAAAAAAAAAAAAAAGAAAGAAACTATTGACCCTACAATATACTGACCCTTGTATACTGCCCTACCTATTACAGACCTCAGAACTGCAGCCAGGAAGGAACTCAGCCCAGTCAGCCAGGAATAATCTCAGCCTAATCAGGAAAGGTAGATCCCATCCCATACAGACAGGCAACAATACAAACCAGTCAGCCAGAGCATAACTCAGTCAGCTAGGCCAGCTAAGTTGTATGGTGCAAAAGCATGATGCGATTTCAAGGCCACTGCATGCACCTTTTTTCTGCTGGAAATGCAGGCACGGCAGGCTATTTAAATGAATGGGCTGTTGTGCCTGCACAAACCCACATACATGTGAACCAAGCTTAAAAGAAGCCCATCAAGCAGTGCTGCGTTTCACAATGTGGAAGATGTCAGCACAGTGCCACTGGTCTTGTGGGCCACCATGCTGCTCTCTAACAGCCAGGTCAGTGTTTTGGAACTAGACCGGTACCTATATATGGGGAGCCAGGGGAGGAGAAGGACCTACCTAGTCCTGGTCTGCCAAGCTCCTTTCACCATCTGCTGGCTCACACGAGTGCTGCCAGCTGCCACTAGCACTCTGTCTTTGGCTCCTACCCAAGTGCAGGCATGGCACGGGGCGGGGTCACAGCATCATTGGAGCTCACGGCCCCTCCCGCTCCTTGCTCAGCATGCTAATGCCGGCTATCGCCTGTGTGGAGTGGACCAGTCTTTTTGGGGCTCTCAATTTGCGGGCAGCGTGGGCTTAGCTTACTGGGCAGCTGCTTTGGGCCCTAAAACAATGATAGAGCCCTGGGCAGCTGCCCTGCGTTAAAGACGGCCCTGCATCCACCACTCCACAGAGTGCAATGGATGGTCTGATTGAGTCTACCTAAATAACTGACAGGTGGACCAGATCAGTCCGCCTGTAGGAAATGGGCCTACGAGAACAATCTGAACCAGGAGAGGAGCTGTGTTGCCTGTGCCCAGACTGTGTGCAGTTCGGGGATGTGAGAATGAGCTCAATGGACACAGCATCCATGGAGGACTGGAAACACAACTGAAATTTGGGTGGGGGGGCACTCCCCAACACCTCCCCCTAGATCCAGCCATGCCACTTATGTATTTTCTGCTTGTGCTTTTATGCACAAGAATAAGCATGGTGCCTAAACTTGTACTCAGGTGTGTGCCTGTTCAGTAAGCAAGGCCACCTCTTTCAGTGGAAGAGGGACAGAAAGAGGGGTGAATTGCTGAAGTTGTAACTGCCCCCCTCTAAACAGCAAAAGGACCGTTACTGGGACCTACATGACAGAGGAAGTTTCCCTGCTGGAAAAACAAAAGGGAGGGAGGAAAGAAATAACAGCTGCTTCATGAATATAGTAATATTTGTTAATTATTTAGTCTATCCCATAGTTCCCCTTTAATGATACCGTATACAAAAACATCTTACACAACTGTGCTCTTCCAACCTAGTGGTAATGGGTCTTGGGGAAGACCCTTTTCTGTTCCAGTGTGACTGTGCTCCTGTTCAGACAGCCAGTTCCATAACGACATGGTTGGGTAAGTTTATTGGGTCAGGAACTTGAGTGGCTTGCATAGAGCCCTGACCTCAACCCTAATGAGCACCATTGGGATGAGTTGGAATGCCAATTGTGAACCAGGTCTTCTCATCCAATATCTGTAACCAACCTCACAAATGATCTTTGGCTGAATGGGCACAAATCCCCACAGACACATTCCAAAATCTTGTGGAAAATCCTCCCAGAGTGGAGGCTGTTAAAGTCACTAAGGCAAGAGACAACTTCATAATAATGCCTACAGTTTTGGAATGAGATATCCAACAAGTTCATATCGGTGTCCACATCCAGATAGCAAGGATAACTTTTCACAAATTTGTGGCAGTGTTGAACTGTAAGTCTGTTAACTTGCTGCACATTTTCACTGGCAAGTTGTACAATAGCAGAGCACTTGAATCCCAAGTTCTAGTTGACACTTTTCCAATTTGTATCAAATTTGCATTGCAAGTCTCTAGCAAGAGCAAAGTTGTAGTGGTGAGTCTACAGCAAGAGCCCCGCAAGTCTACAGCATGGAAATTCAGCCACAGTGACCCCTGTGGTGGGGTGACTATTGCACAACATAACTGAACCAGAACTTGCATCAGACTTGCAGAATGTTTGCAAAGAAAGATGATCTGGAGTCATGGAATGCACACTTTTGAAGCCTGGAAAGTCTAGCAAGTCATTTTCAAACTTGCAGCACAATTGCTTGCTATCTGGGCAAGCATTCGACCACATAGGTCATATATGTTTGATATACATATATGTTCCTGCCACTGCTGCTAGCTCTGACATCAATATATCAGACTCAGAAAAGGCATTAACCTCTTCCCGCTCCCGCGCTATAGCCAAAAGATGGCTACAGCGTAGGCCTAAATCGCCGGGAGGGCCTCCATGTACGTCCTCCCATGCATGTGTTGCCTGCTCGCCCCCTGTGGGGCACGGGCGGCACGCTCTGTGATCAGCGAGTTCATGAGACTCGGCTGATCACAGATCGGAGTAAGGGGTCGATCCCGGCCCCTTACCACGTTATCATCTGTCAGCCAATAACAGCTGATCACGCGATGTAAACAGAAGCCATTAATTGGCTTTTTTCCCTCACACTGACAGCGTGGGACATCTGTTCCACACCCACTGCTGCTAAGCAGTGCCCACACTGCCACCTACCAGTGCCCACCAGTGCCACTTACTAGTGCCCACCAGTTCCACATACTAGTGCCCACCAGTGTCACCTATCAGTGCCACCTATCAGTGCTGCTTATCAGTGTCACCTAGCAGTTCCTATTAGTACCCATCAGTGCCACCTATCAGTGCCACCTATCAGTGCTGCCTATCAGTGCCCATCAGTGCAGCCTGTCAGTGCCCAGCAGCACGCATCAATGAAGGAGAAAAATTACCTGTTTGCAAAATTTTACAAACTATGAAAACAGTTTTTTCAAAATTTCCGTCTTTTTTTGTTTGTTTGGCAAAAAATAAAAACCCCAGTAGTGATTAAATATCACCAAAAGAAAGCTCTATTTGTGTGAAAAGAAAGATAAAAATTTCATTTGGGTACAGCGTTGCATGACCGCGCAATTATCATTCAAAAAGTGACAACGCTGAAAGCCGAAAATTGGCCTGGGCAGGAAGGGGGTTTAAGTGCCCAGTAAGCAAGTGGTTAATTAAAGGCAAGTAAAATGATATTTCCTTACTCCGTACTCGTTCTGGCCCAATGACAGCAGTTTTCAACATAGCAGCCAGGCAACACGCATTTGGATAATTAGTTCAGCACGGTGTAGATGGGGAAAAAAAACCCGAGAGCAGGTAATCCTTTGCTACTCTTTCCAAAATTTAAAAACAAGTTTCGGCTTTAAATATACTTTAATAATATATGAAAAAAACTAGAAAAAATAATGATGTGCAAGAGTCCAACAACCGGTCATATGGCAACTTTCATCCATTTATTTCTGATTTCTGATTGGCTGTTGAAATGCTCTTTGTCGACTGACTAACCCTGCACGGTAGCTTTAACTCTAGCCATAATTTGATGTGACAAGTGTGCTATATCTGTAGCATGCAAGGACCCCCGGTCTGTGGCGCTAATGACAATATTACAGCTGAGCTTTACTGACACAACAGGCTTCACCAACAGCAGAATTAACAGGTGTTGTTAGCTGCCTGCATATGAATCTATAGAATGAGTCCGTATATCACAAGCTTGCTGGGGAGGATGAATACACAGCGAGCACACAGTAAATGAGACACATAATTAAACGGGAGACGCTTGGGGAAATATTGTCTAAAAAAAGAAAAAAACCGAGGCAGCAATGAGAGGACCGGAAGCGACATGCAGCTATTTGGAAGAGGTTTGACTGGCAGCATAATCGCTTACCCTAGAGGATGAGAAATCCAACGCAATTTCCTCCTATTTATAGAGAGTGAGGCTTGCGGTGGTGGCTCGATAATACAATTAGGGAGGAGATGCGAGTTTTCTTGCCGCAATGAAGACTCGAGCCGCACCAAACAGTTTATTAAAGCACAACTCCGGGCCAAGTGGAAAGGCACATTGGTGTGCTGCTGCTGAACCCATAAACTGAGCTTTTTTATTTCTAATTTTCTGGTTCTGCTTTGGGTGACAGCAGGAAAACATTGGTTCGTTTCTGTGTCATTGCCCCGGCCCCCACCCCTCGGTTTCCCAGATACTCCTACAGTGGACCTCTCCATTCCCTATAGAGCTACTATCATAATCTGCTCCATCAGCTGTTTCCAACACAGCCATTCTATTTCCAAAGCAAACAACTTACACAGACGGAACACTGTTGTTACTGATTTGAAAATGTTTTCTTTTTAACAGCCAGTGATTGGACAGTAAGTAACAGGAAAAGATATATAAGGTTATCTCTCTGCTTTCTCCTCCTGTCAGCGTGTTCCTTGTCAGCACCTATGGTAAAATATACAAGAGTGATATCAAGTCATTCAGGTGTTTATACCAGTTACATATGTAGCATCCTTAAGCATGTGCTAGATGTAGTGTGTAGAATAGGCAAACCATAACTGACTCACATTGTACATTTGTGAGTCTGTAATTGGGCCAGGGTTATTAGAGTTCAGGGCTGGATGACTCATCCTGGCAGCCCTCTGATGCCTCCCCCTGGTGTCTGGAAGGTTGGAGAACCTTCTAGAATTAGTGGACAGGGGTTAGGAGGAGCTGCCATGCATATTAATGAGGCCTCAGCCACCACTAGTGGTGGGCTGGCAGGGGAGTGAGTTCACCTCATAAATAGACATGGGCCATGCCAGCAGGGTGGTCGGGTGGAAGATGGAGATGCAGTGTTGAGGAGGCTGTCTGTGGCCCTGAGGGGTACCCCCTATTCTGCGGGGGTGGCCTGCTTTGGGCCAGGGCTCAGGTGCTGGAGAGATCCTGCCAAAGACACAAGGGAGGAATCTTTCCTGGAGACACGGGAGCAAGGAGAGGACAGAGTGAGTAGTTCAACCCTGGTGGGGACCAACAAAGCAGGGAGACTGCCACATGTAGCCAATCTCCCTTGAACACAGTGGTGGGCTTAAGTCAGCTGGGTGGGCTGGTGAAGAGTCAGCCGGGAGGGCTGGTGAAGAGTCAGCCGGGAGGGCAGGTGAAGAGTCAGGCAGGAGGGCATGTGAAGAGTCAGGCGGGAGGGCTGGTGAAAGAGGCAGCAGGGCCTGAAGGGGTGGTGAAGAGGTGGTTGGGGGATCCATAGTGGAGAAGGATCCGGGGGTTCTGGTAGATCATATGCCTAATAATAGCATGCAATGCCAAGCTGCGGATTCCAAAGCAAACAAAGTCCTTTCTTGTTTTAAGAGAGGTATGGACTCCAGAGAGAGAGATTTGCCCCTGTACAAATCATTAGCAAGACCTCATCTGGAATATGCAGTTCAGTTTTGGGAACCAGTTCACAAAAAAAGGATATCGGGGAACTGGAGAAAGTGCAGAGAAGGGTAACCAAACTAATAAGAGGCATGGAGGAGCTCAGCTATAAGGAAAGATTAGAGAAACTGAATTTATTCTCTCTTGAGAAGAGGAGATTAAGGGGGGATATGATCAACATGTACAAATACATAAGTGGTCCATATAGTGAACTTGGTGTTGAGTTATTCACTTTAAGGACAAAACAGAGGCACCCTTTACGCCTAGAGGAAAAAAGATTTCATCTCCAAATACGGAAAGGTTTCTTCACAGTAAGAGCTGTTAAAATGTGGAATAGACTCTCTCCAGAGGTGGTTCTGTCCAGCTCAGTAGTTTGTTTTAAGAAAGGCCTGGATTCTTTCCTTATTGTACATAATATAACTGGGTACTAACATAACTATAGGTAAAGCTTATCCAGGGAATATTTGATCGCCTCCTGGGGATCAGGAAGGATTTTTTTCCCCTGCTGGAGCAAATTGTATCATGCTTTGCTGGGTTTTTTTGCCTTCCTCTGGATCAACTGTGGGTATAGGGTTGTGTATATGGGATTGTATATATTGTATTGGATATATATATATATATTTTTTTATGGTTGAACTAGATGGTCTTTTTTCAACCTGACTAACTATGTAACTATGTAAAAGGAAGTAGAGGGGAAAGTTACATGCTGTGTCACTCCACATGTGCTACTGTTAAGGGACTGTGAATTCCTGCCAGTAATGGGCCGCTGCTGAACTGACAAGGAGTCTGTCGAGTTCCCCCAGGAGTGTACCAGCAGAGGCTGAGCAAGATAGAGCAAGATAGAGGCCAAGTGTGTGCAGGAGGAAAGTGAAGAGGAGACTGTTTATAGCTGTATATAGGAAGTTGTCCCTGAAGTTTGGTGGAATCAAGTGGGAATCCCACTTCCCATCCCTATCCAAGTTGTTAACCCTCTAATAAACAACAAATACAAAGCTACGGACTGTTGTCTGACTCTGTGCGCCTGTGAAGATTCAGTGTGCCTGGCTGTACAGGAGTGGGGGATCCCTGTTCATTTGCAGCTTCTACGTGGGGTGTGCTACACATTTGAAAATGCATTTTTAAAAAGTAAATCTGCATGCATCTGTTTTTTTTTTTTTTAATGTTTTTTTTTTTTTTTTTATATCTGCCTCCGGCATCCACCGAACAATGAAATATCAGTTATGTTTCAATTAAAGTCCAATAGAATTTTTAGTTTAAATTAGCTTTATTCATTGCATGTACATTAAAACAAAAGTTGTTCAAAGTCTTAGTTTATTTTCTTTAGAAAGCAGCAATAGCTCTAGTGAAAAAGCCTTGACTTGCCCCCTTGTGAGTCAGAGCTGGAGCTCTCCAATCAATAGGGAGTACACGTTTTGTTGATTAGATAGCTATACTGTAGCGCTGACTCAACAGTGAGCGAGTCAGACCTCTGCATAGTGACCACTGCTTCCACACAGAGGGTTAGGGTCCCTCTCTGCAGCATGCTGGCAGGAAACAGGACTTTCTAGTGGCTGCTTTCTAAAGAAAACAAATTGAAGGACTTTGTGCACCTTGAGTGGAATTTATCAGAACTTGAGCAGACAGAATATGGAGCAGCTGTGCATAATAACCAACCAGCTTCTATCTTTAGCTTTTTCAGCTAAAGTAATACTAAAGTCTAATTGAAAAAAGAGACAATTAAAAAAGAGGTCATAATTACCTTCTTTGTGCAATAATATTCTACATAAAGCACAGTTCCTGCTCTTCTGGCAATCTCCTGTTGGTTCTGTCACATTCTCCCTGCTATGGGTGCCTCCATAGCAAGCTGGGTACTATGGAGGCACCCATGCATGTGCAATACTAAGCTGAGCTGTGTGCGTCCATAGGCACACAGAGTGCCAGTAAGCCACGCTGCTTCTTCCTCACAAAAGTCTGACTGACAGCAGTGGGAGCCTGCCTACAGTGTCTCCTGTGAAAGCAGGAAGTGAGGTGAGCAGTGCTGCAGCCAGGATAGCGCTGCAGTGGTAACAGGAGTCAGGTAAGTGTTTAGTACGGGGAATGGATGGCTAGGAAAGATAGTGGGGTAATTTTTTTTACCTTAATGCAGCAGGGAAAAAAACATTTAGACTTTAGAACCACTTTAAAGCTGTACTTCAGGATAAGCAAAAATTGTCTAAATGCAAGAGTCATGTGTATTCTTACTTGGTGTGTACTGTATGTGCTCTTATCTTGGTGTGCTTTGTGTATTTCTTCCATTTCTGTGCAGTAATGCATTGTGAAACTTTTCAGGAGCTTTCTGTAGTACAGACTAGCCATTGCCGCTCTCTCTGTTTATGCAGGGTGACTGGTCTTGTCTCCGCCCCTTCTGCAGTTTTCTGCAGGCAACCTGTAGTAGGTGGAACCCTCTGGACCCCTCCCACTGCTCTACTCTCTGCACAGGCTATGTACAGCAGAGTGATAATGTCATTACTTCTATTACAAGGTAATATCTAGACATGTGCAATTTGTTTCATTCCAAATTAGTTTTTCACCAAAATTCGTCATATTCATTCATTTAGAAGCATCCGAATGAATGAAAGACTATTCGACAATTTTTTTCAAAAACAAATTTTATAAAAGAACGAAAATCAGAAAATTCAAAAATCAGAAAGAAAGAAAGTCCGAAAATAAGAACGAAAATCCAAAAATAAGAACAAAAATTTGAAAATTCAAAAGAAGAAAAACATTCGGATAATTTTGTTTTTCGTATTTTATATTATAATTAAATTATTAACCATTATTATATATTTTTTATTATTATTATTATTTATTAATAATAAATAATAATAGTTATAAACTATTAAATTATAGGTATTGGAATTTCGTTTCAAATTTGGCTAACTGTTAGTGAATGTAACAAATACAAATTTATCTGAAGTTACGAATTATAATATTTAACGAATAACGAATGCCGCATCTAAACAAATAGAACGTAACGAATATGAATGCATCCTAAGATTCGAATTATCAAAATAACCAATATTGCATCTATACAAATGGAATGGAACGAATCTGAATGCATCCGAAGTTACGAATTATCGAAATAATGAATGGCGATCATAAAGAATGGTCCAAAAAATGGAAAAAAAAACGAATGAAACAAAAACGAAATAAAATGAAATTTTCGGCAGTGTCTAGTAATATCTGAGCTTACAAAAGTATTTGGTACACACAAAGTGGATGTACTGTATATCCTTTGTGGTTATTGAGGAGTTTATTCAAATTAAAGTTTTTTGTGTCTGGAGTTCAGCTTTAAGCTTTGAAAACAAAAGATAGAAGTTACAGTATGTACCTGGAATGTATTAATCTGATATAAACTGAAAGTTTATGTAAACTTTTTTTTTTAACTTTTTTTTTAATTTTTTGAAATTATTGAATTCCGGATTTACAGCTCTGACAGCAACAACTATTATGTGTTTTTTGTCACAGGGACACTGGGGATGCTAAGGTTCAGAAAACCCAGAAGGCTTCGCTTCCCTGCTACCAGTCAGGCTTCCTAGAGCTGCCACCAAACATCCGGACACATGGACAGAGCAGAACCGATGCTAAATCGGACATGGTGTCAGGAGCCACAGAACTGATTATTTGCATATTATCAGCTACTCCAGAGCCAGTAAACCAAAAAGAATTGACACTTAATTATATTTAGATTTATCTGCTTCTTCATGGCAGCCTGTTTACAGATCATCCTTCAGACAGAAGATCTTCTTCCAGCTATATATAACTCTTACTTCTAATCTTATTTGTGATTTGAATGTCATTTTGATAGGAATATTTATTTTCCCTCTCAGACAGAAATGTCACCCTGGAAATGGCTGTCACACTCTGTTAGCCATGACCTGCCACCGTACAGTCTGGAACTCGGGGCTGAGATCCATCTCGATTCACGATTTACCTTACAGACATGAGTCTGGAGAAGTGACAGATTAATAGAAACAAACTAATTTTGTGATTAGAGATTGAGGCGCATTTATGAAAAACGGCTCCATCCGCATTGCCATGCCTGGATTCATCAGCCATATGGTGGTGTTCATGCTAGTTATAATGCGAAACGAAAAATCTCTACAAACACTATTCCCTCCCAATGAAACTTAAAGCTGCATCCAAAATATATTAAGGGCCCATCCACACTTGTGCATTGTGGCAACAAGTCTTAAAACATGCATGTTACCGTGCATTACCACAACCCCTACTCTATGTGTGGTGCGGTCCATTGTGAATGGCACCCAATGCACTGCGACCCCATTGGGGAGCTTTTTCATCACTTCATGTGACCGTGTTGCCCATACAGAAAAAAATGGGACAGGGAATGGAGAGAAATAAAAAACATTGTCAGAAGCTATAACTGTTTCCTATTCCGCTAACGTGTTGCTTCCATCTGTGTCTCCATTGGAGAGATTTCCCATCAATTCCTGCCTGAGAGAACTTGGTTGATAATTTCCCCATTTCCCATCACATCCTCACAAGCCATTTCCAGGGTGGCTGAGAAATAAAAAAAAAAACATCCCTATCAAAATGATATTTAAACTTCAAAAAAGGTTAGAAGTAAGAGTTATATAGGGCTGGAAGAAGATGATCTTCCTGTAGGGTAATCTGTAAACTAGCAGCTATGAAGGAGTGGGTAACTCCTTTCCTTTCCTTTTTTTTAGTTTCTAAGCCCGCGATGCAGTGTGCAAAAACTAAACACCAAAAGTGAACAAAAAAGTGCATTTAGGGTATGCCTATTAGTCTTATGCCAAAGAGGAAAGACCCTTTCCTGACTCCCCGCCCCCGGGGCACAAGACTTCTGATGGGGGCAAGGAAGGCCGGGTGGATACCACTTCTCATGGTCAACTGAAGCCAACCAATGAGTCCCAAAGAGAGCACCCCCCCAAAGGCATGGGAGGAAGGAACCAGATGGCTACACATCCTTCCTCTAGACTTCAGGATAGGCCTGAGCAGTGGTGGCCTGTCCATTAGGGGCGCCGCCCCCCATCTAGGCATCCGGCCCCTAATCTACATGCAGGGCGCCGGACGCATGGATTGCAATGGGGTTTTGTTTTTTTGTTTTTTTAAGCATGTGATTAGAGCCAGAGGCTTTAATAAGCTTCAAAAAAGGATGGGCTCGGGGCACTACTGTCACAATGATTCTCCTCCCAGCCAATCAGGTTGTGGGTCACCCGACCGACTGGGGGGGGTGGCTGTGGCTGCATTGTTTGTGCCCCCCCCCAAAAAACACTAGCCACCACTTGGCCTGAACACCCACACCTTTCATCCTGGAGCACATAACAATAACTCCAAATATAGTTATGCATCAAGTTAGCTTTACTAATGAGCACAAAGGCAATCATTTCTGGAGGGAGTCAATTCAATAACTTCAGAGCTGGAAGCTGATATTTGAATAGTGAGATGCTTGTTTGTCCATGCAGCAGATTTTCTATAAGTAGTGACCAAGTGAACAGACATGAACTATAGGTGCAGAAGCGGTTCCAGCACTCAATCATCTGCCGTCAACTCTTTGTAATGCACTGCCAGCTCTCCTGAGTGGTATTTCCACACCTAGTAAATCTACCAGACTTATGTTAAGCTACGAAGGCGTTATATGCCTAAGCGCTTCTTACTTTATCACAAATCCAATAGCCATGTCTTAGCAGGGCAGGTAGATTGGAAACAGTTTAAATGGTCTGACCTTTAAGAGTAATGAATGGAAGGCAAACACGGGGGCAGGGGGAAAGTCGAAGCCCACTCCTCACGGGCTTATTAGGCTTTGGGACGGTTCTGCGGATAGCTAAGCAATCAGGCGTAAAGAGATAAGCCGTTCCTTGTGGGAAATCAATCTCTCTGCATTTTGATAGCTGCACCCTCTGCAATAATTATAGCACTCATCAATAATCCTTCCTCAGGCTTCCTGCATTCCTCTGCAGCTGGAGATTAGGGAACATCGACATAGGCCTCTCTGTTTTTTTACTTATTGCTTGCGCGGCAAAATAAGTAATGGTGTATCAACTACTACTGGTCCATGGAGGGATGGAGAAAGATGATTCTAATTCAAGAATGTACCTCTTTCCTCCCATTGCACAAATAGGAACACCTTCATTCACACCATCCAAACCCAGCCACAAAAGTAATGTCCTTTCAGAGGTCATTTTTAACATTTTTTAATCTGTAGCTTTACCTGATGATCCTGTGATGAAGGGCAGCTGTCTCCCAGTTGTGCTACTGCGACGTCACCCTGTCACATGTTCCCTGGTGGAGACTACAAGTGACTGTGTTTACACACATTGGCTGGGAACGGTCCATTGCCACTTTTAGAAAGCTGCTATAGAGCATTGATGTGCAGACAAAGCTGGAGCAAGGGTATGGACAGCACAATGGCTTAGTGACAGTCATGAACTGCACTGCATCAAACAGTTGGTGTGGCCATTGAAAAGTGGGTGTGGCTATATAGGTGTGATGTACAGATATTCCTGCAACAGCTTTGATAAGAATTCCAAAACATAAAGAGTTGTGCTATATAAATATTCAATTTAAACACAACATAAAAATATAACGTACCAATGATTGCAAGAATAAAGTCCAATAAAAATATTGTAAAATGATATAATCCAGTGAGAGTAAAAAACAAAAACTGTGATTCATAAAATGAAGAAGAAATAAGATGAAATAAAGTCCTCCTCATATGTGACCAGAATATCAAGACAATTGAGTGTAGTCAACATCCATCACCGAAATGTGAAATCTTGACTAGAACACAATCACCTGTATATGGTAAAAATGCCGGCTTAAAAATTATATGGTGTGACGGAACCGCTTCCCACACTCCGCTTGAGTGCTTCCGTCAGCGCACTGCTTCCTCCAATCTGAACATAGATATCAGATATTATAGCTGCATAGTATACAAGACTAGCCGACAACAGCTTGTATAAACCTGGAACTGTTTATTTGAAAACTCAAGACACGTACTTTTATATCCCACAGGAGGACATCCCCTCCTGATCATATTACCCTAACGATACAAACTGTAACCAGAAACATAATTAACATGTGCTAATAAACTAGTTATTTAACCAGCCTAGATGACTTGATGCCCACCAAGGCAATGTTGTGATTAATCAGACAATAGGTGACCCAATTAACAATGTCACAGACATGCTTTGCAGAAAACACATACCACCTTAATAAATAGACAATAGCAGGAGACCCCCAGTAACAGACTGTCCGGCATGGAGCTCACAAAGTACAATGCACATTATCACAAGTATAAACACATCCCACAAGGGTTTGCTAGCAGAGACAATAGGTGTTCCAATTAACAATTAACTATGGAATCCACATCTAAGCAATGCTTTGATTAATCAGGAATTGCAGACAGCATGGCAATGGTCTACAACAGGCTATGTGGCAAAACTCATACAATGTCCCATTTGAAGTAATCCAAACCACATTCTCAGTGTCCATTAAGTCACAGGGTGGTGAGGCATGGGAGCTAAAACAAGGGTTTCCCATCCTCTCTAAGGGAAGCTAGGTTCCACGGGCCTCCCACCCAAAGTGGCTCCCGTCAAACCTGTCCCCTTTCGGCAGGAGACTAACTGTCAGAAAGATGCAGTAGTTTCAATGGTTTCCGCGGTGGTGCGCGCGCCTGTGCGCGTTCGCGCGCGCACGCACCGGAAACAGGCGCCAATCGGCCCTATTTAAACCTGCAGGACTTAGTGTCTGGTGCTGTCCGTTCTACAGCGTTTCTCGCATCTGTGCCCCCGGCAAGCTATTTCTGAGTGATTTCCTGTTCCTGTGACCCCGGCTATTCCTTTGGACTTGTTGCTATCTGCCTGCATCTGACCGCGGCTTGCCTAGCCCTCGTGCCCCCCTGTGCTCCTGAGCTCTCTGTTCCCACTATCAGGGGTTCTCGAACCAGGGCCGCAAGAGAGGTTGCCCCCGCATAAGCCAGACTCTACCACCAGGTACGTGACAGAAACGGACAGCCACGTCAGAGTCTGCGCCGGGGCCCTCTCCCATGGAGGAAGTGTGTGTACATCTTGCTGGGCTATCCCAAGCAGTAAAGACCCTTCAGGAAGGATATGTACGCTTGGAAAACCAAGTACAGGACCTGGCCACTCCTATCTTTCCAAGCGGAGGTCATATGCCTACCCACACAACAGGAACTCAGCCCGTGGATCCAAGGGTGCCCATGCCGGAGCGGTTTGCAGGGGATCGCAGGAAATTCAGGGCTTTCCGCAGTTCCTGTAAATTATACTTTGC